>JAKSZP010014626.1:0-154218 GCA_022478985.1 Massospora cicadina | reverse complement strand
GCTGCCATTTCATTGAAGAGGTGTCAACTGAGGGTTAGACATCTGAATCCCCTATAAATTCCCTAGAAATCAATATAATAAAAACACTCACTGATTGACACAAATTTATGGTCAGATAAGAACTAATAAAGAATATTATTAGTTTGACTGTAGATTTGGTAATAGTTAAACTACCAGCATCTAGTGTGATTTTCCATCTCAAGGATATTATTGTAGAAGGCAATAATTGGTAGACTCTCAGAGAAGAGTAATGATCCGAGCAGGGATCTAGAGATGAAGGTAACCACGGCTAAAGGATTGCTTCTAACTGTGTGTTAGGCTGAAGGAGACTGTCGTCAGAGGATCTTAACAAAGATTGACTGGACGGGATTATAAGGAACAAATCCCTAAGAGAGCGATATTCAGTATTATCAGAAATACCAGCCAAAGCGTTGGGCCTGAAGATAATTCTACCTTGACTACAGATAATAGTCATCATACTATTATTGGATTATATATATTCTTATAACGTGAGGTGTACAAGGAAACCAAACCTGTGTAGTTGAAAGATTACTAGGGTTGACCTCCGATAATTAACTCCTAAGAGTAAAATTTTTACACCCTCCCCTATAGTCTTATCACATTCAAAAATTCCTGGCTGGTGGGGTACACAGGCTATTTTATCCTGTTTTGCTGACCTCATTGAGTCTATAGTCTACATGATCAAAAACATTTTCCTAAAGTGGATCTATATCAGTAAAAGCTTTTAATTTCTCTAGAATAACCTTGATTACACAGCCTGCTTTTTTTATTGGACTTCAATAAACCATTTGTAATATTCACCAATGCCAGCAATGTGATATTGGGAATGTCAGGGTTTAAGATAATGAGCGAGTTGAGATCCCTACTCCAATCAATCTATATAAGTTGCCTCTTACGCCCTTACATTTTAAAAATATTTCCTCAAAGGAACCAATAAAATTTTGATTAAGAAGCATCACGTGCACAAAAATTGATGGAGATGTCTTATGGTATTGCACCTACACTTTCTAAACCTTACAAGGCATAACTCTTACCTTTGCAGTCACAAGGCTTATGTAGAACAATGAGGGCATCATACAGGCTGCTGAAATGGAAGGATGTAACCATCTAGTACTAAAAAAAGAAATGGAAGGATGTGAAAGATCTCGGTCAAACAATGCCATGGAGATTACCTCAGCAGACTACGTCCCTAAGCAACTATACGTATTGACACCTTTTAACTCAACAATGAAGTTTATTTTCAAAAAAATCTTTTTGTCTTTATTGACCTCTCTGCAGTTTCTCAGCTTCAAGACCATCTCAAACCTCAGCTACAGTTAACAAAACTGTAAAGCTGACATAGGTGCTCACTACAGGAGGCTACAAGATTTCCAATTGAAAACGTCTTTTATAAAAATGGAGGATAATTCAATCAACAAGTCCAAACTGCCATTTAGTTAATATGTATAACTCTTTTGATTAACCACTCTCAGTATGAAGTAACTCATCTACATCCTGAAAGACCAGAATCTTAGCCACCTTCCAATTTACCTTATCACCCGTTGATCATAACCAGTAATAAATCCAATATGAGAACCTCAGAGATTATTAAAAAACCCATTGAACATCGTTGACTTCATGGGAGGCCATTCCAGTCACTCTTAAGCCTCTTCAGTGCCATTTGCAATGTGAGATATATATACCTCAGCCTTACTAACCGTGGGAAAATTGGTTTTATTACTGAAGGCTATCTCTGAAGCTTCATCCAACTATACACCATATCTTACAAATAGTTAGTTTGCATTACCATGAATTAGTGCGACAACTTGAGCTCACTTAAACCCTCCACTCAGATATTATACAAATTTCTATAATGCTGACTCTTCCTTAATTCGTAGCAATCAAGAAACCATTGTTAATAACTTTCAGCTGATTAATGAGGCTCATAAACAACTTGATATGTTCATTAGTTAAATTTATTATTTTGAGTACCAGCTTTAACAAATATACAATTCCTTGAGTCAACCTGGAGCCAACGCCACAATCATATTGAGGACCTTGTTTGATGCTCTAGCAGAATTATAAGCAGTAATCCTCCTGCAATATCGCCTTTTGGGCCTGGACCTTTAAGGGACCAGGGGAAAGAAGTTCTGGGATGTCTAAAGGTCCAGAAGGGCCCAAAAGTCCCCATGGACTCTAACGCCGCCCTTCAGTTCTTCTTTCTTAACTCTGGGGATTTTGAACTTGGTGAGTCAAAAGGGGTAATCTGTTGCACAGATTTGACACTAACCATTTCAGTTTAAACTTCCTGAGAGAGTGGTAAATTTGACACTTGCACACCAACTGCGCGTCTTCTTTAAGAATAATTCTGTGTACGTTGGAATCTTCTCTTGACCCAACGGAACTTATTGCAACCTCTTTCCTTGCAAGCCTAACCTTACAAGGAGTCCTTCTCAAAACAAGTGTATTCTTAGAACAGCTTAATCCCAGACTGAATACGGGCGATTACTTCAGATAAAGGACAAACTTAAAAATCTGTGAAATAGACTGTTTATTTAAGATAAGAACTTAGTATTTTTATACTAAATACTAAAGAATCAGGATGTAAATTAATTGAGTGGATAATTGAATAGTGGATTGAAAAGATATTGTATCTTCTTCAGGAACCTTGGAACAGTTTTTTCTTCCATTGATTTCTCTCTTGGGCATTTATTTTTTCAAGTTTCTGAATTCGTGCACTGTGGCAGTGTATGGAGCCTTTGGTATCATGATAATTAGTTCTGTGGCTCCTGTGCGCTTTGGTGAAGTCCAAATCTTCATTATCATCGGTGGAATTAATGTCCTTGTTGCTTGATGGCACCATTTTTCTTTCGTAATGATTGTTTTCCTTTTTGGTGCACTGTTCTGCACCTAAATCATATTTTCTTAACGTTACTCAAATATATATTTCCTTTTCAGGAGCATATCTCAATTTGAAGTTTATTTATTGCTGGTTTGCACCTCTTTGATGATTGGATCATTTGTCATTTTGTCAGTGACATTATTGCTAGCACAGCCAATTTTGCAACCAATTTTTTTGTAATATTACCACTTTCAGAGCTAAACTAATCTCAGTTTAATAATTCTTAGGCTTCAATCAGTATTCTCTTGATACTACCAGAGGTCAAGGATTTACTGATTTTATGGTGTGCTGAACACATGACACTACCCCTTCCAAGACAAGACTGAGGGTAGGATCTAAGGTGTCTCACGTGGACTCTGTTAAATACAATATTGGAGGTATCATCTTGGATGGAGTATTCATGGCCCCTCTTGGCTAGTTTTTAATGGGCCAGTCCAAATGGCTTGAAGCTTCTCAGGATGGCTTCTTTGGGCATGATAAAATAATAGTTTATTGTTGACTTCGAATTCTGGCTGTTTGACATGTATCTACCTATCTTTCTGCCATTTTGAAATACTGTTCGATGGTTTTCTTGGCTTTTAGTTGTATGCATATGAGATTATCGACCAACTCTTGCTGATAGTTCCTAAGAGGTAAGTTCTTACAATCCGCGGCAATTATTGGAGCCAATAGGGTAGATAAGGCGGCTTCTCTCCCATAGAGCTCCTTGAAAGGAGACATCCTAATGACCCTGTAATGGCTAAGTTGGTAATCAAACAGTGCGGATGGTAAGAGGATATCCCACTTCAATTTGTAGTTAACTGCTATCTTCTTGAGGATCACAGCTAACATCCCATTTACTCGTTCCACACTTCCATTTGATGATGGTGTATAGGGGGTAGTGAATAGCTGTTTCACCCCTACCAAGTCCATAAGTTTTCTCACTACTTCAGAGATGAAGTTCTTCCCGTTATCCAATAGCAAGATCTGGGGACAACCGTGTCTTGTGATAATCTGATTGTAGAGGAATTGGGTGGTGGTCCCTGCTGTGTATGTCTTGATCGCCTCTGCCTCAATCCACTTTGTGAAGTGGTCAATTGTTACTATCACAAACTTGTTCCCACTTGAGGCAGTTGGTAGTGGTCCTACCACGTCAATAGATACATTGTGAAAAAAGCTGATAATGGGATTGGTTTAGACTCAAATTTTCTTTTCTAACGGTCTAAATCTTGCACATGGTATACACATCTCCATGGCTTAGTGAACATCATCAGTCATAGCCTCCCAATTGAACTGATCCTTAAGATAAGACAGGGTCTTCTGATTTCGTCCATGTCCCACATGTTTATGTGCCCCCATCACAACTTCCATTTGATCCCTAGGTCGCACATATGGATACCACTTACCCTAGATATACTTCTGGAGTTTAATCTAAACTTTACGTGCTCTTTAAACATTTTCTTAAATCTGACTTAACTTATTCGGTTTCTTCTAACCATTCCCCTTCAGTAATTGAAATTTAGGTCATAAAGTTGATCAATCCCATGCACTACAAATGGAACACAGGCACCCTTGAGAGCCCATCTGCGTTCAGGTTGTTGCTTCCAGCCTTGTGTATAATTTCAAAGTCACATCCTTGAAGCTGAAAAGCCCATCTGGCTAGTCTCCCATCAGGATCATTCATGTTCCTGAGCCAGCATAAGGATGAATGGTCCGTTACAACTTTATAGTGAACTCCATATAGGTATGGCCAGGAATGCTTCACTGCTCTAATCACTGAAAGGCATTTGCGCAATGTAATAGTGTAGTTTCTTTCTGCTTTAGTAAAGACCTTTGAATAGTATTTGATGAGATGGTCAATAATCTCCTTATCTAGCTGTGCTAGTATCTCACCAAGTCCTAGATTTCTGGCATTGGTGTACAGGTAGAAGGTCTTGTTGAAGTCCAGGTATGTTAGGATCAACGCCTATACAAACTGCTTCTTCAGATTCTCAAAGGCTTGGTCTTGCTCTAGTCCAAACTCAAACTTAAAGTCCTTGTTCAGTAGGTACATCAGGGGAGTACCCAAGTCTGCAAACCGTTGAAAGAAACTGTCTGTAGTAGCTGATTATGCCCAGAAGCACCTGGACATCCCTCATACTCTTTGGACACTCCATTTTCGATATTGCCTTCACCTTTCCTTCTTGAGGTCAAATCCCCTGTACACTGATCTCATGTCCCAAGGACTCGAGTTGCTTCTTAAGAAAGGTGCACTTGATCCATTTCAGTTTAAGATTCAATTCTCTCAAACATGTGAACACCTCTCAAAGGTGAACAATATGCTCTCTGAACGTTCTTATGAATACAGTTTTATCATCCAGAAAGATTAAAACACTTGTCATTTTCAGCTCTCCAAATATTTGGTCCATGGCGCGTTGAAAGGTTGCCAGGGCGTTGCACAGCCCTTGCAGCATCAGGTCAGTTTGAACAAGCCTTGGCTGCTGATCAAGGCGCACTTTTCCTGGTCTTTGGGTGAAAATTCCATCTGCTAGTACCCACTGGCCAGGTCCTTTGCCAAACAATACTTTGAACTGCCCAACTATTTCAAGGCGCCGTTGATGCTTGGGATAGGGTAAAAATCTTTTTTCGTAATTTCATTCAAGTGATGGTAGTCCATTAACACCCTGTGCGAGCCATCTTTCTTGCACACCAACAGGAGTGGCAATGCCCATGAACTCTTCAGGGGCCTTAACAAGCCAGCATCTGTAAGTTGTTGAAGCTCCTTAGTGATGACCCCCTCTTCCATTTTTGATTGGTGGTATGGCTTCGATTTGAAAGGTAAGCTAACCCTGTATCCATATGGTGTATCTTTCCTTTACACAGACATAGTTTGGTCCTTAGCTAAAAATACTTTTCAAACTTTTTCAATAAATCATCCAGCTCTTTCCGTTCTTCCTCTGTCATGTCAGCAAGTCCCAATTCATATAATCCTCCAACAGCGTGTACCAGCTTGATGGTATCACAATTGTTTAGTTTCACGCATGCCACAACTTGTCCTTTCTCAATTCGGATAGGTTGAGTGGTAATGTTCCCCAGGAGGATAATCACTTCACCCTCGTGACTAGAGTCAAAGAATTCAGGCAGCGCTCGCAGCTCCTGTTTGTGTATTCCTTTCATGTATATATTTTGTGTACAGTGTTCTATGGGTTCTTCACACTTATGAAGGTGTTCATAACTCTTTGTTCTCCTGGTCAAATCTCCATTGCATCATTGACGCTCAAGGGTAGCCCGTCTTCAGAGCACACTGAAGTTGGTAGTTACTTTACACCTTTTATTGTGAAGTATGTAGTGCACCAGGTAGATTGATTACTCAGTTTTGACAAGACATGTCCGCTGCTAACTTGATTTTAGGTCTTCATCCTTAAACACAAGGGGCATCTGGTAGTTTAGCAGACTCACAGTGCTACTACATAATTCAATCTTTGCATTGAACCCCAATAAAAACTTTGTACCATTAAGGAAGTTGTTGTGGTCATTGTCCAAAACAATGGCTGGGGCAGTGAGTACCATGCTTCCAAAGCGTAGGGTAAGGCAGAGTAAGCCCCTAATGCACGCATGGTGTCAGGTTCTACTGTCTGATATCTCATATGGTAGTCAATGTCCGGCATGAATTTCAGCTTCTTCATCAATTTTGAGGACATGATATTGACTGGAGCACCAATTTTGAGGACTGTCAGTACACATACACGCTGTATCATAAATTCAACTTTGGGTACACTCTTCCCAAATGGATTTCCAGTTGACAGCACGTCGCCAGCTGTTTTTATAAATTGCTCTAATTTCTTGGGTGTATTAAATGTTGATTTAGCATGCAGTGTAGTAGTCTTCTAAATATTCTTAAGGTATCCAGTACAAGTTGTTCGCCTTCCTCTAGACTTTTGAATACCTGAGTGGGCTTCATTGCTTGAGCTAGGTATGTAAAGTTCAACCCCTCATTGGTGGATCCATGTACCCATAGTCATGCAGGTACAGTTAAGTATGGGGGATCCTAAGACATGGTAACTAGCATCCATCAAGTCTTCATCTTGGTGATCGTCCTCTTCTTCCACGTGTAAGTTCACCCAATTTATGATTCCAGGGGTTTCCTCATTTGGTGAAAGGGGATTTTCTTCATCGCCTTTCATTGGACAAGATTGCCAATAGTGATGGCTTGTGATATTTGTAACATGTGAATTCCTTGCGCTGATACCATGGAACTGATTATTAATTCTTGTCTTTTGGCTTGTCATTCTTATCCTGTGTGTAGCGTACACCGCTTTTCCAACTCTGCATGTTGGTTAAGTCATTGGTTTTTTTCGATCTTATAAGTTCCTTGTACATTGATTAAAGCTTCCTTGATGGCCTTGAGAGATCCAGCCATTTTGACCACAAGCGTCATGTGCATCTTGAGGGAAGGGTGTGCTTCTAAGGAACTGAGTAGGACAGTCTTAGTGGTAGGTAAGTCTAAGGTCCCTGTTGTCTACAGTTGTTGTGCTCAAGGTAGTATTGAGCAGCATAATTTGCAACTATCTCTGTTTTGCCCATTTTCATCAATATGAACTCTTGCTTCATATTCTCGACATCCTGTGCACTACTGAATTCTGATAACAGGATTTCCTTAACCTCAGTTCAGGTCAAACCAGGGCGTAAACTAGCACTGAGTATCTCCTGCACTTTACAGCTCATGCAGCCTTGGACGTGGCAAGCCTTCTGCTTGTCACTAGCGCCATCCATGCTGTTCTCATATATTTGTAAAATCCCAGCTATTGTTCCCTCGCCAGGAGTAAACATGGTTTTGAAATATGGTTTAAAGTTCAGATATTTCTCTACTGGAGCACTTCTCTGATGTTGTGGAGATGTTTCTCCATGTGAATCTAACACCGGCATTTCCAAACATGATGTTATAGTGATGGACTTAGCAGGCTGTGTTTTGACTTGAAGTCAATCCTTGATTTCCTCCAAGTTTCTAAAAGATGTCTTCAAAAATAGTCTCATGGTGGTCTAAACTTTCACCATACTCATTCAATTTCTAAACATTTATTCCATTTTCTGCTTCAAGGTGTTAAACCCATTCCTCAAGTTGCTTCAGATAAGTTTCAATTCTTCTTGTCACTGGTATGAGACCTAACACTGGGCTGGTAGCCACTTAAACCTGTTGAGCAGTGTCAGAAACCCAATCTAGGTACAACCTCAACTCCACTACTTCTTTTTCCAACACTTTCAGCCTTGCCTTTATTTTTTTAGCACTAGTGGTGCTCAACCCAAAAGGAGGAGTTTCCATGCATTTTTATTTGCAAATGGGCCAAACAAAGGGATTACCATAAATTAAAAAAATTCCTAATATAGCCCCTAGGTTATCAGCCTAGCAAGCCATATCAGATGGTGAGGAAGCTTTGGGGAAACTTTTTTCTGGCGCCCGCTTTAGCTGGTGGACCATGGCGGAAAACATCGGGTAGGGGCATCAGCGACATGAGGCATATGGCCATGCATTGATTATCAAGTTTTTCATTTGGGGATAGGTTTTCCTGCTCCTTCTTCACCATTGTATACCTCCATGGTCTCAATACTAGGTATTTCCGTTTGCCCTAAACTCTCTCTTTTCAACTGTGAGGTTGGTGTCACCCCTGTAGTGAGCACCAGTCTTGCCGCCTTTGGTTCTGCTTAGCTTAACTCTGGGGATTTTGAACTTGGGGCATCGAAAGGGGTAATCTGTTGCACAGATTTGACACTAACCAACTCAAGGTAAACTATCTGAGAGAGCAGTAAACTTGTCACTCGCACACCTACTGTGCATCTTATTTAAGAATAATCTTTTGTACGTTGGAATCTTCCCTTGACCCAATGGAGCTTATCTCAACCTCTTTCCTTGCAAGCCTAACCTTACAAGTAGTCCTTCTCAAAACGAGTGTCTTCAACTATAGTGCACTCAAGACTGGTTACTCAAAGGCACTACTTTTCATTTATTTCCAATTTAGGTGAAAACCCAAAAAAGGGCAAACTTAAGGTTTTGTGAAATAGGCTGTTTATTTAATATAAGAACTTATTATTTTTAAGCTATATACTAATGAATCAGGATGTAAATAATAAATTGAGTGATAAATTGAATAGTGGATTAGGAAAATATTGTATCTTCATAAAAGGAACCTCAGTGCAGTCTCTTATTCAATTGATTTTCTTTCTTTGGCACTCATTTTTTCTAATTCCTGATTATGTGCACTGTGGCGGTGTGTGGAGCCTTTGGCATCAGATTCATCAGCTCCATAGCTCCTGTGCGCTTCAGTGGAGTCATAATTTTCATCATCATCAGTGGACTTAGTATCCTGGTTGCTTGGTGGCACCATTTTTCTTTCATTTTTTTTGTTTTCCGTTTCAGTGCACCATTCTGCACCTAAATCATTATTTTCCTTCTCAACGTTACTTAAATGAATGTTTCCTTTTTGGGAGCATATCTTATTTGAAGTTTCTTTGTCGCTGTTTTTCCTCTCTTTGGAAATTAGAGTATCTATCAATTCATCTATGATATAATTCCTATTTCCACTTTCACGGCCAGTAGTTTTGTTTTATTACCATTTTTGGAGCTACCTCATCTCAGTTTGATAATTCTTGTGCTTCAATCGGTATTTCCTTGGTTCTACCAGAGGTTGAGGATTTACTGATTTTTCAGTGTGCCAAACCTATGATAGACTCCAAGGGCTTTCTAGATCTTTAATACCTACTCCCGCCAATTCTATTCACTCCTGGAAGCAAGACGTTCTAATGTAACTCACTGCTTCATGGGATAAAATATGAAATATGGCTCAGGGATTCAAGCTCTGAGTAGATGGAGTCCTTCTCAATCCCAGAGCCTTGATCAATGCCTTGTTGGATGAGATGGATAATTTCAGCACCTTCTCAAAGTTCATCAATAACTCCATCACCCAGCTTGAACAAACCTGTCATGGTTCAAAATTCGCTTGACTAAGTTTGAAAGTCAGCTGCCCCTCCAAATTAAAGAAGCTCAAGCTCTGAAGAAACAAGTTGCCTCAAAGCCTCAATTGCCTCTCTTAAAAAATGGGATGATTTTGGGAGGATCTAGAAGGATTAAGATGACAATTGGATCAACAGGCCCCTTGCAACTATTTGAAAAACTGAAATTCCAAGCCTGCACCTGTTTCCGCCATCAACACTACTTCCACTCCTAATATGACTAACTTTAAGCCTAGTTTTAAGGAAAAAGTCACCCTGGGATAAGAAAGTATCAAATCCTTTTTGTATGCTTGCTAGAGCTTAATGTCGGAGGCCACTGACCATCAGAAGGTGAAGCACACCCACTCCTGCCTGAATAATAATGCACAGGAGATTATAATTACTCATACAAAGATGTGTCACACCCGGGAACAAGTCCATGAAGCCTAATCCAAGAGTTTAAAGAAGCCATACTTTGGCTAATCAGAAGCAGCTTTCATGGCCACTTGTTTGAACAATGGAAAAAAGTCTTTTGGAGTTCGCCAACCAATTTATGCACAATCACAACCTTGGTGACCACATACCATATTACATTGGAAACACTTTAACCGCAGTTATTCCACAATTAACCTTAATCTGAGGTCCAAATATTACGATTGTTTTTGAGAGCAATTTTGTCTGTATCTATTACATTAAGGAAAATTTCAATGAAATTATGCATCTACCTTGCATCCCATGTCCCTCACTTTTTCTCCTTTCAACTTTCCTCAAGTCCACGTTATCAGGAACCAGAAGAACCCCAGACTTCAATGCTCCCAATGCAATGCTTTCACCATAGTGCCAAAACTGTTTTTATCAGACTACAAGGAGGAGTGAAAAGGGAAGTCAGCATGAAGGATAAGGCGTTTCATGCTATCAGCCCTGTATCATCTCAAGAATTTTTACCAACTTCTAATGAGTCTAATGTTGTCATACCAGAAGATGACAAATCGGTACCTGAAAATAAAAAGAGCCTGATACTGCTTACTCTTCTTCTGTTTAATCTCCAATGTTTCTCACTCTGCCCTCATGTTGGGAATTTAGTTACACGCATCACTATTTAAGTTTATATGACCCTGTTCATACCATTATTAACAGTGGTTCTTGTGTTAATACACTTTGTTTAATTTAGTGAAGCGTGTTAAAGTAGCTCCCAACTTGCCTTACTACATGGAATATGGTACAGCTGGACCACAATGAACTCAGTCCTTTGGGGCCAACTTCTTGCTGCCCATTTGCTTTGTCAAGATTTTAGTGAATACCTCAGCTGCTGCATTAGACAACCTGAGTTATGCCCTTCTCTTTAGAACCCAGTTTCTCTTGGAATATTCCGCCATCATGTACTATAATGAAGGACTATTATCCTTTTTAGAACACGGGGTCTGTTGCTTTTTTGAGACCTATTTTAACGCTAAAATGGAGGTTAAAGATCGGGCTTGCCTGTTAGAAAGCCAAAGTCAGATTGACAGGCTTGAATATCATGTAAGGGGTTCTCAAGTATGGATATCCCCTCCTACAGTAGATGACCAAGAGGGCATGCCAATCCATTTGCATGAGTCGATAACTTACCTCCAAAGTCCCAGGTCATTGTCAATACCAAAATACATATCAACGTTCCCTCAGGACAATTTCTGGATATATTATGCATGTATAACCCAACTGTCAAAGAAATCCTGACATGCTGGGAGATTTAAATCTCGCCCATGCTGGATCCATAATTTTACTGCTTGCTAACCTCACTAACAAACCTAAGATAGTGGTGCCTTATACTCCAGCCGCTTATGTCTGCCTCTTTCCTGTAGAAGCCATCAATGATGTCCATAGCATTGAAAGCTTAAGGTTTTTGAGTTAGAATTACCCCATTGATAGTATAATTGAAACATTTATTAAGAAAGAGCTCACCAGTGAACAACAGAGCCAAGTTAAGATATTACTAGAAGTATTCTTTGACCTCTTCTCGACCTCTACCTATGATTTTGGAAAAATTAATGGCGTTTTACATCTTTATGAGACTTGAGAAGCTAACTCATTTTATCCTGTCCCTTCCAAAAAAGCAAGTTTCAAGAAGCATAAGTTGCTGTTGAGCTTTAGAAGCTACTTAAAGCTGGACTATAGGTGTCTTCCCATAGCCCCTTTGTCCTCCCCTCTCTTGTTTGTTTAGAAGAAGGATAGCAGTCATCATGTTTAATGGACTATCAAAGACTTAACTCCATTACTAAGACGGACAGTTACCCTTTGCCCTAAATCAATGACTCTCTCTGCATGTTTGTCAAGCCACAATATTTTTACACTATGGATCTCGCTAGCGGATACTGACAAGTAGAGCTAGCGCCTGCATATCATTCCAAGTGCATGCTCATATCCAATGAGGGGTTATTTGGCCAACTAGGATGCCTTAGGGCCTTTGCAACACGCCCGCCACCTTCCAGCGTGCTATGAACGAGATCCTAGGGGATTTAAAGCAATTCTGTGTCCTTGAGTACCTTAATAATATCACTGTCACCTCGCAAAATCTTCAATAGCCACAGGGAAAATATCTGTGAATTATTCAATCGTCTAAGAAAATTCTCAATAAAGCTCAATCATTATAGTGCTCTTTCTTTCAATCTGAAATGAAATTTCTTATACACAAGGTCTTGAAACATGGAATTACGCCTTCCCTAATTAAGTCACTGCTATTAAAAACATGTCACGCCCTCAGAGCCTTAGGAATATTCTAGTGTTCTTGGGCATAGTGGTTAATTATTGTCAGTTCAATTTAGCTTTACCAACTTAGCTAAACCCCTTGTCTACCTTTTACAAAATTTGTATCTTCAACGGGAGGCCTGAACAAGAACAGGATTTTAACGCGTTGAGGACTGTTCTTTATATTAAATCTATTTTTAGTTCATCTTCATATTGACTGGTCACTTATGCTATTCACTGGTGCTAGTGATGTTGCATTTGGGGCTATTTTAGTTCATGACGATGAAAAATTAGGTTGACCATCCAGTAAATTATTTTAGCAAGACCCTAAGAAAGGCCAAACGAAATTATTGCATTAACAGGCGCTAGTTCATGTCTGTTTTAATGCCATTCTAACAATTTCACCCTATACTTTATGGAACTCATTTCACTATCATTATTGATCATTCCTCAATCTGATGGTTGCACCAGATGAAGGACCTGGATGGCTGACTAGCAATATAGTCATTAAGGTACAGAACTACAATTTTTAACAATGTCCATCACACAGGAGCGATTAATCAGAATGCTGATGGTCTTATGAGGAAGCCAGTATTGGCTTCCTTAACCCCAAAGAAGACCAACTATATGAACTAATTGGCCAGCATGATTGATGTGAATTAAAACTCTTGAAATCCAATTGAAATATGAATATGACCTAGGATAGTCAAATCAAAGAGGGAATGCTGGATTAAAGAAGCAACAAAACGGGCAAAATTATATCCGCCCTTTTTCCTGAACCAATGTTATTCTCAAAGGATACATGACCGTGGGGCTGGGGCAGTGAAAAAAACTTACATATGGCTAAAAAAACTGTTGTGAATGGTATTGGATGGTTGAGACTATCTAGGAAGCTTTAGAGGCCTGTATGACTTGTCAAACCCAAGATCAGGCTAGTCCCTGGTACTAACATTCAGTTATGGTTCTGCTAAGTCCATTTTTGACTTCAGCATTAAATGGTTGGGCCCTTTGTCCACTGAGTTACAAGGACATATATATATCATATTATTTGTGGACCATAAGACCAAATGAGTCAAATTAATCTCTGCTCCAGCTGCCACCACAAAAGTCATGACCCTATTCCTTTTCTGATCTGTTTTCACTCAGCGTGGATGCCCGCAAACTCTACTTTTGGACAATGGGTTAAATATTACCACGCATGATTTAATCCAAAAACTGAAATCAATTTTTGACTGACCAAAGTTTCACCGCCCTCTATAATACCTCTACCAATGTTGTGGTGGAACGTGCTAATAAGGCACTTGTTTCTATTTTGTGAAGCTGGCCGTCTCTGACCTTATGCACTGGAACCACTAATACATATTGCTTTGCTCGCTTACAAAATAAGTTACCATTGGATGATTTTAATGTCCCCCTTCAAAGCTCCATAAGGGCGCACCCTATACTACAAAGTAGCATTCAGACCATGCTAAACACCTCCATGCCTGAGAAAACCAATTTGACAATGAGGGTCTTAGCCGATGAAACTGTTCAGCCTCAAGCCCTTGACATTCAGGGAATTGTTCCACCACAAAAAGGGAGATATCCTTATTTAATGTTGGCAACCTTCCTTTCCAACTTTTCAATTAGGTAACTCAGGCCTCTTAGAATACCATTAACCTGGAGGATGTTAGGATAAGCTCAACGCTCTTTGTTCTGGACCCTACAATCTCATTTTTAAGGCTAACTCCAATACTCCATTGCCAACGTCAATTAAGAGATTTGGTAAACTGATTACATGGGAAATTCCTACAGCCCTATACCCCCCTCGGACAGGATATTGAA
The DNA here is from genome assembly GCA_022478985.1 of Massospora cicadina. Classification (NCBI taxonomy): domain Eukaryota; kingdom Fungi; phylum Entomophthoromycota; class Entomophthoromycetes; order Entomophthorales; family Entomophthoraceae; genus Massospora; species Massospora cicadina. Next base: position 139,826 of record JAKSZP010014626.1, on the reverse strand, counting down.
GGGAACATTGTTGAGATTTTTGATAATGAGAGAGCCTAGATCCCTACTCCTGAACTATGCCTTGATAAATTGAACCTTGAGCCCTTAAACTCAAATTCTGTACTTGAGACACCAATGTGAAATATGATAAGGAAGTATTACGCGCACAGAATTGATGGAGATTCCTTCTGGAATTGCACCTCCGCTTTTAAATAATGAAAGGTGCAGCTCACAACATTGCGGTCTTAAGGACAGTGAAGAGCAATAAGGCATCAACCAAGTGGTTGATCTGGGAGGATCAAAAGATTATGATTGAATGGGGCCATTGAGGTCCCCTTGGCACCATATCTTCATGCACTCTATAAATATCAAAACCTTTAACTCAATAAAGTAGTTGATTTAACCCTATCTTTTTTTCTTTATTGAACATTCCACAAGTTTTACATCTTTGAGATCATTTAAACCTCACCTACAGTCAAGTGAATTTTAAAGCCAACAATGACCTTAAATATTATCACATATAGTTACATACAAAATTGTTTTTATTCATAGATCATGGCCTAGCACTCTCATTTATTGATAGTAAGTTTTACTCATGGTTATACAATCTCTAGCTACCATGAAAGTCTGGAAGTTCAGATTCATCATCATCCCATTTGCGAAGTACCGCCCAATGGCGAAATGTAATGCATTGTCTGTGCACTAGATTCTTATTAAATTGTAATAATTTAACACTGGGGCTTGTCTAATTACAACTAAATGTTTCAAAGTCATTTTGGTACTGTTTAGTCCATGCAAATGACGCAACCTTCTTTGAGGTCCAAAGAATGACTCATTACTTCAAATAGAGTTAGAAGGAATGCTGGTATTTTCTGACTATACAATGAAATCTGTACATTGTGTTTGTTGGTGGGTGTACATTTTATAAGTGATAAACCTTATTGGGATGAGGTCTGTTATGGTTAAATGTCATGATAGTGGGCACCAACCCCAAGGATAAGATTGGGGGGCAGGAGGCCCAGAAGGTAAAACTTCAGGCCCTCCCTGAACTTAAGCACAAATTAGACCAACGCTGGGTACAATCCAAATATGCCCAGGTTGGTACTAGTGAGGTGCATAATGCTCAGCCCCTTGCATCAGCCCAGGCGTTAAGACGGATGTGTTAGGCAATTAATGAGGACAGATCAATTTAGTTGATTGAGGAATGGGGGTTTTAAACCCATTCCATTTACAAATTTGCGCATTTCAGGTAGGGTACAACTTCAATCAATTACTTGAGTGAAGTCAGTTTTGGTGCATTCTACTAAAATTGGATAAAAGTGTTTGCCTATTGGTGAATCGGTGCATGGGACCACTTTGGCGGACCCCAAATTACCCTGATGATGTTTAAATTTGATTTTTGGACAACATATCTTTTTGGTCAACTTTTCCCAATAAAATTTCCCATTTTTCCTGTTTTATTTTATGTTATCTCTGACAATCCTGTGCGTGGACCTCTTCAAGGAGGTCTCACGCTACGTTCATCATACCAGTTTACATATGATTTGGTTGCCCCTATTGCACCATTGGTTCGCCAAGGTTCCCTCCAACCTGGGACGCTTACCCCTTCTCCCCTTGTGCACCGCGTCACTTTTGGTTGGTTATTTTCTATAATGATCTCACTCATCTACTTAAGTTTTCATTGCTCCAGCTCCCTCTTCTGGGCTTTAGTAATTTTGTAATAACGACTTTTCCCTGGCGTTGGCCCTGTGTACCTAGCTCTACCACGCTGGGAACAGGAGAGTTATAGATACTCTCCTTACAAGGTCATAGGCCTTTAACATCTTTTATAAATCCAGTATACTTTAACTGATTTTTATAGAAGTTTCATTTCTGGTGCTATATTTTCAAATTAGCAATGCAAGCCGTTGGAATATTAGTTCCAAGTTCTCTAAGTGTTCTAAGATATTTTATGAGAAAACGTTTATATCATCATTGCATATGAGGATGCAGGACATCTTGAGATCCTAGTATTATGTCCAACACGTTGGAATACTCATGGGACATTGCACAGCCCTTAAGCATTCAATAAAATGAAATAGAACTCAGGAGTTAGTTATCTCACATTTTTTTATTCATCTTCAGAAACTATAATTGTCAATATCAGGAGATTAGATCCATGGTAAAAAAGTATTTGGCATTAACAAAACAGTCTAGGCATGATCAATTCATGGTAGAGGGTACAAATTATTTTTTATAATATAGTTTTATGGTAGTCTATAACATCCTAATTAGTTCCATCCTTTATTACAATTAGCACTACAATGGCACAAAAACCCTTATATGGTTCAGCTTTCCTTGTTTTGATAGCTTCCCTTATTTGGTTATGGTGTAATTTTTTGCTGAGAATCTACTAAAACTGCACAGGTCAAATACTTTTTATAGTTAATTAGGGAAACTATAAGAAGATAAGAGCCCAAAAAACACAGGATAACTAGAGTATTGTCAAAGGGTTTTACTGTACAGCTTAAAATAAGCTAGGTGAAAATAAGAATCCTCATATCTTCCATTACCATCATATTAATTACACACTAGATTACCCAAGCAGCGCATAGTTATTCTGGAAATGGTAAACATCATTGTCAGATTTTAGTGACCAATTTCTTGATAAATGTTTTAAGCCAGCTGGGTAAGGTAGAAAATTTAATATAAAGGGGAGTCAAATTTACAACGCCACCAGACTTATAAATCAAAATTTAATGATTCAAGAGATAAAACCAGTGGGATGGTAAGAATTAATCTTCTTTTGTTATTCTTTTCATGACTTAGAAGAAATTGATAGTAAATCTACCCTATCATTTATTAGCTACATATAATGATATTGGCGCATAGGAAATGTAATCCGCCATAACTAAATTCAACAGATTAGTACCAGCGTCAAGGCCCAAGAGATTGATATTTTTAGTCTAAAATACAAGTTCTATTAAATAAAAAGAATAGTATAGTTGGTTAGGTCAAATTATAACATTTCCTCTGCTTGACCAAAGATTCTGGAATATAAATGAGCGGGGGCTAGATGATAACCTAGAAAGATGAGGCCTCTAGGACAAGAGCATAAACATAAGAAATGATTTGATGCTTCTGGATGAGCACATGGTAAGTTTCAATGTTCTCAAAGGACACCTTAATTTAACCCATGTGCGGATAGATAGCACCAGAGGCATAAAAGGGATCCTATTTTGGATTGGTGGAGTGAGGGAAGGATCTTACCATACAACTCTTTAGAATTTTTAAAGTAATATCTGTTCCAGCGAGGACTTGATGCCATGGTATTATTGTACATTTTTTTCCAGCGCGGTGTATAAAACCATTGGACGTTAAAATTTGGTGGGGCAAATTTAAAGGTTTCAGCCACCCTTACAACACTAATGAGAATAATTCTCTTGTTAGACTCAACGTTAGCAACTAAAGAATGTTGAGAGTTGGAATCAATCTGGGAAATGGATTAGACTTCAAAAGCTCTGAAAGCTGCATAGACACTGTATGCACATTGTCACTTAGTCTACAATCTGATTCTAATGGAAAAATCTAACATCTCTTCATCTGATGATGGCATCGCAATCTCAGTAGAATTGGTTAATCCTCAATAATGGTGCCCACCATTTTAAGTTCCTTATCAGAGGATTCCCTGGTATAATACATTGGGATGCGTTGTCTGCCTACCTCCAGGGTATTGTCCACGAAATTGGATTTCAGTCCATACTTTCTCATAAAAGAGGCAATAATGAATAACTCATAAATCTCTTGAGGTAAAATTATGGCAGGAGCAAACAATTTAGTGCCAAACCCCAGAGGCAAGGAGCTATACGCTCCTAGAGAGGTAGTAGTGTTAGATCTTACAGTGTCATATACTTTTCAGTGGTTAATATTGGATTTGATCTCTAATTTTCAATAATTTTATGAAACTTTATGAAAGGGGCTCTTGTCCACATTTCTGAACCTAACATGTTGTATATGCTGATATCATTATAAAGACAAAAAGTGATTATCTGAGCCAGTAAGCATGTGAAGTTAAAATGTATTCTCTTGACTTAGGATATTAAAAATTAGTATCTTTCATTGGCTGTGGATCTGTAACAAACTCAGTTGGGTTATCTGTAGGGGAAATTCCCCAATGAGGGTGCATTGCATTTGATCAGGTCATTAGCTGGGATTTTTGAACTTTTGTAAGATGTAGAATATCCCAGTTCTAATCTGCCTAAGCTTTTCCCACATCTTGGTTGGTGATTGCAGTTAGTAAATGTATACTTGTCTCTTTTTTGAGGATTTTGTACAAGGAGCGCCAAAATTAAGGGTGCAACGCTGGATGTAATTACCATTTCTGTAATGGTAGTGTTTAATTTAGAATGGTTAATATGACACAATAAAATTTGGTGTGAGGCTCGCAGGCATGGCAGATTGCAATCTGAGCATCATAATGGTTTAGAACTTGGGCCCACATAATAATTAAGCCTCATAGTTTAACTAATCTTGAAAGGCTAAAAGCTCCTGATCAACTTAAAGTTGATTGATAGGAAGGCAGTTTCCCATCATATAATCCGTTTTTGTCCTCTAAACTCATCAATAATAATATCCTTGGCATTAAGGTAAGACATTCAGACTTCAATTTATTTTTTCCAAAACAAACTCTTTACTACAAGGATCCAGTAATTTTACCATCATGGCCAGTTTAATATGGTAATTGAATTTTTTTTATAATATCTAATTAATGCACAGTGGTATGAATATTTTCATTCCTATTAAATTTGAGCTAGTTGTTAGGGTTAACTGAGTAAGAAGGCGCCAAAGTATCATACAGATTAGAAATAACAAAAGCGTAAACTTCCATGGCAGGACTGACAGTTGAAGCTGATAAAGGTATTTTCATTAACTTGTTGGGCCAATAGCCCCTCATCCTGAATAGAATTGTCCAAATTTTATACTGACGAATTGGCTTGACAACGCGTTTGTCTGCACTTATGAGTGGCACACTTAAGTTCTTGGCGGATTTGCTTTACTATGCTAGAAATGTGTTGCCATTCTGGCATAAGTTTTTTTTCACCTTTTCCTGCTTCCAGATAGAACAAACCAGTTGAGCATTTAAATCCCTTATTTCCTGGTGCCTGAGATTGGACCTGGATGCACAGAGTCTTCAACTCGTGATATATTTCAGTAATAGTGGAAACTTAATTTTTTTATGACACACCTTTTAATACTTTGGTAAATTAGGCTGTGATGCTAGCACTTGATAGACCCACCCAATAATCAGGTTTATTGTAAAGAGTGTACAGCCAGTTGCCCCGCCCATCATCATCAGAGTACAACATTTTTTGAGGATTAGTTTAACAGAATACAGGGTACAAAAAATGCCCCTGTAGTGAGCACCAAATGTTGTGATCAGCGCTGAAAATTAGCTAGACTTCACAGGACAACTACTTTTTATAGTTAAAGGGAAGCTTATAAGACGACATTATCCCAAAAAACACAGGGTACCTAAAGTATTGTCAATGGCTTTTTATTGTACAGCTGAAATAAGCTAGGTGAAAAAAGAATTCCATAATTTCCATTCCCATCATCTTAAACTTCACACTAGATTACAAGCAGTGCACACTTATTCCTGAAAATGGTAGAAATCATTGGCTTAAATTTTTTGGGACAACCCCCAAATTGTTTTATGCCAGCGGGGCCTGGGAGAAAATAATAAAAAAGTGGAGTCAATTTACAACGCTTAAAAGCCTCATAAATCAATAGTCAGTGATTCAGGAGATAAAACCAGAGTGGTGGTAAAGATTCAGTCCTCAGTTGCTATTCTTGTCATTTCCCAAAGTAAATCAATAGTAAATTAATCGCATTGATTATTAGTTACATAAAATTATGTGGGCGCATAGGTAAGGTAATCCTCCATAACTTAATTCAACAGATTAGTACCAGCATTAAGGCCCAAAGAGATTTAAACTTAGTCTATAATACAACGTTAAATAAAATAAAAGAATATAATGGTTATACAAACCAAACTGCAACAGGTTACTACTTCCTTCATGACCCATGAGCAGTTAAATGGTTGCATGTTGATTGGGGTGATCTCTTGTCATTAAACAGTTAATGAATTGCAATCACATCCCAAATCATGAGCAACATTAGTGAAGATTCCGTGATATTTATCAAAAAAGTACTGGTGCTCATTTTTTGATCTGCTAATTTCACTAAACTTTCCCTTGAAACCAGTGTCAAGCTACTTGTCAGACTGCCATTTTGTATTAAATTATCCTGTAATGATCCAAGCACATGAAAGACCCTAATCTTGTCAATTGCATTAGGAGAAAAAAATCTAACCACTTTATGTCTTTTCATCTTATAGGTTCCCTCTGAAAGTTTTCTAATAAGACTCATATCTTGCCTTTTTTCAAATAATACCAACCTGAGGCTACTTGTGGTTCCATCTGTATGCCTTATGTGGCACAAACATTTCTCCATACAGCTCTTCTGGTTTTTAAACTGCAATTCGGTGCTTATGATCACTTGATGTCTAGAGGTACCATAAAGCTTCAACTAGAACATAAAGGTAGCCCTTTATACTCGAAGGTTTGATTATAAATAGCTCTTGTTCTCTACCTTATTTAAAGGTGATGGATGGGTCCACTACATAAAGATGCATCATATTTTCATAGGAGGTGCGTATATGATCATTTGGTAATCTGTGCAACGCAAAATGAACTAATACCTTCTGCCTCAGGATTTTTTGTCTCATCCGCCACGTTGGTAATGGCTCCAAAGTGCCACATAAACGCTGCTTAAAACAACATACTTAATAATGTTTTGGAAACATGATTGCAGGAGCTGCTACAGAAGTTGATTCCAATTAGAAGGGCAGGAGCTGTATTAAGCATCAGATACATTACACTCAGAACCAGCAGTTCTGTATATATATGAGTGCATGACACTAAGTTCTAAAAACAAAGAAATCCATCATCCTAGTAAACACCATATTGATTGGTGTTCCAATATCTAAGATGGCTTTTAGATTAATTTTTTTCATAAAAATAAGATATTGGGTATATAGAATTAAGAATAAATAGTAGTTGTTAATTAAGTGCATGTCCAAAGAATCCTTATTGTCCACAAAATGTTTTATACCGCTTTTAGTTTGAGTGTTATCATTGATTATCATGTCTACTAGGATGGCCACCAATACTCCTTTCAGAGATAATGCATTGGCGGAAGTGTGTGGTACATTGTAAAAAAAAATTTTCTATTCATTTGATATGAGTATGGATGCTTGATTTCTCTGTAAGACTAATAAGCTTCACCTTCCTTGAATTATTACCAATTCACTACTAATACTTTAGTAAAAGCTTTTTGGTAAAACAGATGAAGACTGAGTATGCCAGGGCTATTGTAAAAAAGTTTTATAAATTTTGGCGGTACTGTCATGGTGACGTTGGTGGAGGTAGAGAGTCCCTTCTTTATTAATACTATTTTTTAAGATCAAATAGAGATGACTGGAACTCATGTGTAAAATTGTTTAACATTTCAATTTCCAACATATTAACCCTTTTGTTTGCACTTGTAAAACCACCTGAGAAAAAACAGGTCTTTTTAATCATTTGTAATTTTTACTATTGGGTCATTTTGTGAAAAGCATGGGGCTTAGTGGAGGAGTTTAATGATGATGGAGCAGTAGGGGAAAATGGGTGGCTTTTGTTCCATTATGAAGTTCAAAATAGGCAATTCAGTATAGGTAAAAAATTACCTTAAATAAATGAGTTTCTCATAAAAACTGTCATAATTGTGTTAAATAGCTTGAGATGAGGCTCTACAGTTGACGTCATTGCTATATCAGCATCATCTTTGTAATTAAACCTGCTCTGACTAATATTTTTGAGCTTCATGATTGCAATAACTGAAAAATTCAGTAAAGAGTTTCATTTCAAGGAAAAGCAATGGTTAGGAAGTCAGTCTTTCTTTGTGACATCTTCTTGACCCCTCCAAGAGTCTAAACATTCTGTTTATGCTCATAATTATTTACAGAGATTTTTTTAAGTAAAATTTAAATCAGTCTGCGCTATTAACTTTTAAGGTAGAGAGTATAAATCTGACTTTGCACCAATCGGAGATTTTTTAAAGCAAACTCAAACTTTCAAAGAAATTGTACATATTTTAATTACAACTGATGGGGTAGCTCTTTAACACAAAAGTTAATATACCCCTTTTTATTTATGGTCTTGGCAATAATGAAAGCAATTTAGGATTTGGGTAAGTGGGAGTTAGCCAAGATGAGTAAATAAGATGAAAGGTAGCTCTTGGTTTTAAATCATTTCACCAATATATTGTGGTTTCTTTCACTGGCAAGGCGGCTATGAGAAGTGTAACACCCTATAGAGACAAATCCTTAGTATACTGAGCCATTACAAACTGCATATACAGTCCATCACATTATTGGTTTGTAAAGTGTTTTTCAGCGAGCATCTCATCATTTTATCCAATACAAAATCATCTCACTTCATTAAAATCTTTCTAATATTAACACTTTTACATAGTAACTCCTGACAATGGCTCTTTCTGCATACAATTCTCATTCAAATCTATGAGACTTCTCAGAAAAAGTCAGCTAAGACTCCTTTCAAAAATAAAATTTTGTGCCCATTGTTCTGAAGTTGGTCAGCTGCTTTAATAATAGATATAAAAAGGAAATTCACTTTCATATTATCTCATCACTTTTATGCAAGTCATTGATGTGATAAAAAAATTAGTAAACTCTACAGCTTATGATGAATGGTATGTCAAGAGTTTAAATTGGCTGGAGTTCCTGGTGGAGTTTAAGCAATACAAGCGGCCCATTAGTTTCCCGTACTCAAGAGTCTCTGTGAAAGAGGAGTTCACTGTTATTCCTGACTCCTGTTGAAAACTCTTTACACATATTGTCAATTATAAATGAAGCTACATCCATGAAATTAATGATGCAGCAGTCTGTAATAGAACCTCTATCCTGTAGACGCTCAATAGCGTTGACAATAATATTCAACCAACCAGTTGTTTTCTGCATAGATCATTCAGTGATAACACAAGTAGAATTTGGTGTTGTAACACATTTAATAATCAACCCTCTGAAATCTATGAGGTCTCCTGTCTAGTGTTGAAGCTCTCAATCTAACTGTAAAACGTTTTAATTGATTTGGTAATTTTTTATGACCAGCCATCTGAGTAGATCAGTATTGAGATTTAACCGTTATATGTTTTATTTAACTGAGGTAAGCTGACCAGGGGATAGACATTACCGAATATATGTGAAACTAAGAGAATAACTAAGAAATATAAAAATTGGGCACCCCAGGGTACTCAAGTTACCCCTGTTGCCAGCGGGACTGCCAGGTATGGGGGGGTTGGTGCACTACTCCGAGGGGGTTTCCCCTGCTATGGAGCAGGTGTGAAGGAAAGGGTCTGTGTGGAGGAACCAGAGTGGGAACCATGATTCTATGAGCGCTTTTTGTCTTGGTCTCATATATCCATAGAGCCAGGCTTGGAAGTGCTCTAGTAAGTGGACATGGAATCTGTTAATAATCCCATGAATGGTTGGGACCGTGCCCTTGAACGCATCTAATGCAATTCTGTGTATTGTCCACATTGCAATGGGTATTATTAGGGAGCGGAGGGTAGATGGGATTGGTGACTAGATCTGGAGCGCGAAGATACTCTTTGATATCGAGAATTCCTGTTCGTTTTGAATCTTGTGCAGGCGTGCGACTTCCTGCCATATAGCTTTGGTTGGGGGCATGTTTCTAGGCGGTAATGTAGGGATCCCTCCCCTCCACATACTGCACATGTTTTGTGGATGGAGTTGGAGCGGTCCTCCGTCCTATAGGTCCTTCTCAAACAGCGCCAGGCGTTTGCTCTTATCCTTAGCTGTAGGAGTGGGTGGTGTGTCATTTTCCACATTGCTTTCTGTATGGTTAAATCATAGGGAATGTCCAGCATATCTAGGTATTCTATCCTAGCTATGCTTGGGGTTGTTGCGAGCATATCCCTCTGGGGGTGGTTTTCTGGGTTTCTTAATTTGAATTGTGGGCTGGGTCGTCCCCTTCCCTGTATAGTACCCATGTTCTCTATGGTCCATCCCATACGGCGGATAGTTTGGAGGATATGTTTGAAATGAGGGGAGTTTCCATGTGGACCCGTTGCAGTAGGGTGCTTGGTAAGGTATGAAAGTAGTCTGGGTGGATTATGTGGGTTGGTAAATATGAGCGCCTGTGCAAAGTTAGTCCTTATTGCTCTAGACCAATGTTGTTGCGGGAGGTCTGGAGCAAGGATTTCCTTTATCCAGGTACCTAGGATGTGATTGGCATGGCTCTCAAAATCTATTAGTCCCATGCCTCAGCTTGAGCGTGGGCCAAATAGTCTTTGCATCCGTATAGGAGGGTGAGAGCCAGGCCACAGCCAGCCCTGGATAAGCGCGCGAATTGAGGTTATAAAGGTAGGTGAGAAGGCTATCGCATGGGCCTGGTACCACAGTATTAGGAGGATGAGCGAGTTCGCAACTGTAACTCGTCCTGTTAGTCCTGGGGTTCTTCCCTTGAGGGAGGCGACGCGTTTGGATACCCGTTGTAACAGGTTACTTTACATTGTCTCATTAGCATATCCCCCTGATTCTAGCCAGATTCCAAGGTGTTGGACAGGAGTGGTGGTGGGAGGTGTTGCAAAGGGTAATATAATTGGGTTTTTTTTCGAGTGTTGGTGTGAGTATCTGATGTTGTGGCCCAATTGTTTTTGTATTTGCCTAAGAGGATGATTTCTGTCTTCCTTTTGTTGAGTGATGCATTGCTCGCCTTGGAGTATTCCTTTAGAGTGTGTTCCAGCTGTCGGGCAACTCCATTGTTTGCTATACCTGCTACGCAGTCATCTGCAAAGGCCAGTATCTTGAATGTTGGTTGTACTTGTGCGGTTATCCCCATGAGACGTGAGTCAGTTACTCGGAGGAGTGGGTCAAAGCTGAAATTGTATAGCAGTGGGCTGAGGGGATCCCCTTGTTTGAGCCCTCTGTGGTTTAATCTTGTTTGTTAGGAATCCAGGGCCGCATACAGCCATGGTTGCAGATTCTGTTAGATGCATCGCCCATTTTATGAATCTTGGTGGGAGTTTGAAGGCATGTAGACATTCTTTTAGGTATGGCCAGCTAAAACGGTCATACGCCTTTTCCTGATCCAAGAAGCCCAGGGCACCAGTTGCTTTGGATTGGCAAATGTTTGCAACAGGGTGTATGTTGTTCCAGATTGAACGCCCTGGTATAAACCCAAACTGGTTGGGTGATAGGACGTCAGATGCAATTGCGCCTAATCTAGCTGCTAGAATTTTTGTTAGAATTTTTGTGTCAGTGTTGGAGAGTGCAATTGGGCGCCAGTTGGCCAGGTCCACCTTGTCACCCTTTTTATACAAGGTTATAACGTAGGATTCATGGCCTCCTGGTAATAGGCGTGTTTCCAACAAACTCTGGTTCATTGACGCCAATAGGAGGGCGATTTGTTGAAAATATTTTTGTAAAATTCATAGGGTATCCCATCAGGCCCTGGGCATTTCCTACGTGGTGCACCGCGAATTGTTTTCCAAAGCTCCTCCCATGCGATAAGGGATAGTATATTGTAATTTGGTGGTGTACTTTGTATCTTGGCAGTTTAAATAAATTCTTTAATTTTTGTGTGATCTGTTGGGATATCACGATATAATTTGGTGTAATAGCGGTGTACTTCCGCCTTGACCTCCTCAGGGTCAGTTGCCACAGTGCCATTGGTCTTGCGGACCTGTGTACACGTGGGCTGGTTTCCACGGGAGTGGAATTGGCAGAAAAAGTATGTTGAACAGGTTTCACCTTTTTTTATGAACTTACCTTTGTTCAATACTTTGATTCTGTGTTGGTGTTCAAAGATGATATTGTTAAGTTGGGCTGAAATTTGCCCATTTGCGTCCCCAATTAGGGCTATAGCCAGATCTCAGAGTATTTATTTCCAGGTGGTCTAGTTCTGCCAAGGTACGCTTGATTGTGGCTGTGTCCATGGTGTACTTGCATGATGCAATATGTTGGGTTTTGTTAATTAAATCTTTTTTGAAATTTTCCCATGTTCCAATGGGATTAAAGTGAATGGGGCTGTGAATTCTGGGTTTGTAGCCTTGTTTTCAACCCAGTCAGATATCTCAGGCAATCTTATATTTTCTGGGTGAAGCTTTCTCTAAGGCGACACCTGTGTGTGGGATTGGGTTGGCGCTAACTGCACCATAACTGATCAGTGATCAGAAAAATTGATCTTTTTGTTGTAAATTTGGAGATTCTTGAGTGGTGGGATTGTGGGATGAGGATGTGGTCAATACGACTCATTGATATGAGCAGTCCCTCACGTATGTTGGGTCTTGTCATATGGGGAAGGATTGGTAAATTGGGAAGAAGAGCATCTTGTAAGCCAAGAGATGCCTTCATTGTGCGATATTCAATGTGTCCAGGTGGGTATCCCCTGGGATTAGGCCATCAATCTGTATTGGGATTATCTCAGCAGTTGAAATCGCCTAACATGATGATATCTGGTGGGAGGGTGAGGGTAGAAATTTTTTCAAAATTTTTTTCTCTCAGTTGCAGTGCACAGTGCGTAGATACATGCTAACAAAATTATTTCATCTTGGCATGTGATTGTTGCTACCAGGACTCAACCGTGCAAGTGTGATGATGAATTTGTAATTTTAAATTTATGTTGTTTTGGACTATCACCCCACAGTGAGATGTCCATACTGATTGTAATGGTGCGACCCTGGTTGACCAGGATTCTTCTTCCCCTTGTAGGCAGTGGGTTTCTTGGATGGCCAAAATGTCTACAAGAGGTTTTCGCAGGAATGCCAGCTTTTTGGCTTGGGACATATGAGCCCTGGCTCCCGCGATATTTAACGTCCCTATTGACACTGAGGTGCCCGTGGTGCCTCAGGAGCGGTTGGGAGGACCCTCTGGTCCTATCCCACAGCGGCTCATTTTGGCCATGCTCCGCATCTGTACTCCAACTCTTTCACTGCCATTATTGGTTCCCTTGATCTTACCCAATGATTCAAGGAATTGCGGTTTTTTGCATTTGCATCAACTTTTCCTGCACAGGTCTCATGTTGATTTGATGAAGGTTGTTGATTGGATTTTATATTTTGAGGTTCAACTTTGTTGCATTGTGCACCGCATTTTCACCCAAATTGCGGTTGCATTGTTCCTCAGTATGTGCATGACTGATGACGCTTTGTGGCTCAGTCTGGTTACTGAGAAAATTTTTGACCTGGGCATATTGTTCTAATTGGTTGGTTCGGTGAATATCTGAAATATCCTCCTGAATTTGTCCATGGTTAATGGCAGATTCCGCGTGTGCCGCCGCTTCAGCTGCTGCTCTCTTGCAGGCTTTTGTGCTGCTTTACGCTGTTTACTTGTAACTGGGTCCAGGATGGAGTATAGTCCATCTTCACCCCAGCGGAATGGGTGGTGACCATCAGTCATTTTGGCGAAGTTTTCATTACCTTCATCCATAGCTTCTTCACAAAAATCATTTTCCATTAAGCCCTCTTTTACAGGGCATGCATGTTCCTTGTGGCCCAGTGAGCCACAGTGGTTGCAAATGGGTGGTGCGCATTCTGGTGTAACTTGGAATGCAGCTGACTGGCCCCCATCTGCAAAGTGAAATTCTGCTGCGGGGGAATTCTGGATAAATCCTCTTCCACTTCTGGGAAGGGGTTGATTACACCGATAGCTTTGCCCATGCACAGGTCGGGCATTAAGCAAAATCGCTATAATTCAAGTTGTTGGATTTCTCCGTAGGCCACAAGACCTTTGCAGAGCTCCTCCTCAATTACCTTACGAGGAAGGTTGGTGGGAAGCAAGTCAAAGGATATGAATAAAGTTTTTGCTTTGTTCCATCTGGTGCACGCAGTGCACACAATTTTGCCCTCAGGAGGGGCAATTTCCACGCAGATTTTTGCTGTGGCATTGGCTTCATTGGCTGTTTCAAAACCAATATTGATCCAGCCGTGGCCCATGTTGTTAGTGGCTACATACACCGCGTGAGGGAAAAGTGAGGGCTGTGCCTCACATGTTTTCTCCCACAGGGTTGGTGACTAATCCCCAAGGAAGAGTCTGATCCCATGTTCCACCTTTGACAAAGGTTGGTTGAATTGAATGTACATGTATTGCGCGTGCTTTACAGTAAATGCCATAAGCCCAGATGGTGTCTGAGTTTGCGATTTCTTTGCAGATTGGGTTCCTGGTCCCCTCTAGGGCGTTTCTTGCCCTTAGTTGCACCGTTAAGCGCACCGCTTGCTGTGACGCTCACCCATGTTGCATTATTTTTGTTATTAGAGTCGCCCATCTTTCCTGTGTGTGATTATCTAAATTTTCTGTTTGAATCGAATTGTAGTAACTAAAGTGATTGTTACAAAAAAGAAAATCTCTAACCGTTATATGTTAATTAATTTAGATAAAGGTTTTGACCAAAGTTGCTTTCTCAACAAGGGTTTTGATACATTATAATTATATGTTTGCTGTACACTTTCACTAATTATAGTCATTAGAAACGTTTTTCTCCACTCGCTGTGGTGTCTGTCTCCAGGTGGAATCTTGCATTTGATCTTAGCTATGTTCCAGATTAGCTAAAGCTTTGAAATTTGGTACACTTTTGTATCTCAACTGACAATACAACAAATTCATTAAAAATATAAAATGTTTTTAAACGTTTTGTTTGATTATAAGCTTGGTTTTAAACTCTAAAAAAGCCTCACTTCTCTTATAGCAGTTTTCCCAAATTAATTTTATTACTTTCATTTACCTCGCCTTGAAGCTGAGGTGATTAAATCAGTTTAATTATATATGAATATCATTACTCTTTGGCCACTATGCCACTGAAAATGCATAGGAAATATGGGTTTATTATACTCAGCCTTTCCCCACATCAGTGTAGAATCATCCTATTTAGTTTACTAATTTCACTCTTTTCCAGAAAATTTATACAATTGCTCAATGTTCCTAATAAAGGAACTATAAGAAACTCAGATGTGATTAGGTTATAAATGAGTAAATGGGGTTTCAAAGGGATCTTTTTGGATTTTGAGTTGGTTGTTGCTGAAGCCAGCACAACTGAAAAAACGCATCTGAAATCCTTACAGGTAAGTCTGTGGGAGCACCTCTCTGCAAATTGACTGTGAGGGTTCCCTTTACACACAAAAAGGGGCCAAAAGAAGGTGGCCATCCCCTCATCACCCAGGGCGATCTTGCCCATGTGGTGGACAAATGGTGGGTGACATCCTACCCTTTTAAGATTCCTCTAACTGCCCTAATTAAGCATGAACGATATTATTTATCAAATTTGGGGAAGTGTGTGATGAGGTCATGGTTGAATGAGGACGCTGGCTAAAGGGTAATGTCAATCATGTCCCCCAGCATCAATGTCAGGGTCTGCTAAGGGGCAATAAATCTCAATCGATTGAGGGGTCCAACTCAAGCTATAATTTTGGATTGCACCAATAGGGCGAAAAATCTAGATAAATTGAGGGGACTTGCTACAGCGAAATTATATGTGATGTATCCATTTGATATTCAGTGGGATAGGGCCCCGTGGCCAGGCCATGGGTGCTAACAGCCGCCCACATAATGAAGCTTTACTGAGCCAAGAAAATTGTGGTGGGAGTAACAATTTAGTGGTGAAACTTAAGAAAGAATTGGATGGCCATTAGAAGGCTGATTTGGCACTGAGTTAGTTGTGAGATCTTGTTCCGCCAGAATTTGGTTGGGTTCAAGATTTCTTTGTTTATGCATCCTCACTTATTCCTAACCCTAGGCCTTAAGGCAACCGTCCCTCACTGAAACAGTTTTCACTCAAATTTTCCACTTAGTTTTCTAATAAAAAAATCCATTACCAAAGAAAAAGGTTTACTTTTATTCAATTTTTTATAGTTTGCAGCCTCATCAACCCCAAAACATTTCTCTGATTTTGTCACAATTAGGCCCTCATGGTTGTTCTCACCATACTTCTCCTCACCTTTGTCAAATGGGGATATCACATGTGTGACTAATTGTGAATATCCCCATTAATCAGCGCTCTCTGGCTTCAAGATGTGCCAATGATATTAGAGGAAAATCCCCATGTTAGGCGAAATTTCATGATCTCACCATTTGATCTAACACTAGTTGTCGCAATTCTGATATGACTGGACAATAAGCCTAATTTGTTATGGCGGAATAGGTAGGATCTGCAAAGTTTGTTACAAAAAATGATTTTTCAAGTGCCTCGAAATGAAGAAATATTGGGTTGCTGTAAAACCGCCTCAAAATAGGCGATTGTGAAATTAATGAATGAATAATTAATAGAACCAATGAGATATGGCGAATTAAACTACAAAGACATGGAAGCGGTAGCATATGAAGTCGCTACAATATAGGTGAGATGAGATGATTAAGAAGGTTAGGTTGTTATAGGTTTTAGTTAGCAGAACAGCGAGAATTTGCTGTATTAAATAGATTAAATAAAGTAGAGTTGTGGGAGCGAGTGCTCCATATATATTTCAAGTTTAATCTGTCATTTCCAGTACAACGATCATCACATCATTGGTCCTAATTGCTCAGTGGGTTGAATACTATTCAAAATCCTTCAGCGGATCTCTTGAATACCGCCAATTTTATAACAGTAGTGCTCACTACAGGGGGCTCATTGATCAATTATAAAATAGTAGAAACTCAGTTTCCAGCTATGTTGAATCAATGTTGTTTTGTTAAATTTTCTACCCAACACTATGGGGCAGTTGCCTATGCGGAGCTGAAACTGGCATTAGACTCTGTGCTTAAAAACAATATGAGCTGCTCCAGGAGGTCTACTGTAATAAGCTGCCCCCATTTGATCGTGAAGGGAATTATGTGTTCTTTAAGCAATTTGAGATTGCAACTGAAGGAAGGTCTGAATTGATGCAGAGCCAAACAGTTGATTTATTCTTTGGATGCCAGAAGTGCTTATCAAGTCTTCTGTTACCTTTCAGGCAGTTCCATTACATACCAAGAAGTCAAAGAGATGGTGTTGCAGTTGTTTGGTGGAACTGCAAAGATGTCACAGTGGAAGGCCAAATTTTTGACCTTTGGGTTTTAGCAGAATGAAACCCTCACTGCATTTTCTGAGCGATTTACAGTGGGAGCTCACATGCTAATTGGGGCTGGAATTTTTCTGAATCTGATATGTGTATTGCAATGATGTAAAATTTTAATTTTGGTTGATTATCAGCAAGCAACATGGTAAACTTTTTACTGCATAGGCTCAGTTTTCTCGTGCACTTTGTCTTGTTGTATAGAATGTATTATTAATTAATAATAGTATGGATATTATTGGGACCATCTAGTACTAAAAAAAATAGTATGGATATTATTATCTGTAGTTGTTATGAACCATATTTTGCCCAACACTCGGCCAGTATTTCTTGAATAAATACTTGTGAAGTTGTAATCATAGGGATTTGTTCCTTATACTCTTGTCCACCCGATCTTTGCTGTGATACCCTGGTGACAGTCTCTCTCAGCCTAATATGCAGTTGGCAGCTATCCCTGATTGTGGTTCTTTCTTCTCTAGATCCCCACTTGGATCTTTACTCTTCTCTCTGAGAGTCTTCCAATTATTGCCCTCTGCAATAATATCCTTGAGACAGAACAACATATTGGAAGCTGATAGTCCAAATATATGCCAAATTGAAAAATGTAAATACTTATAAATACTGTTTTTGTAGATAATGTTTTTTATTTAGTAAATCCAAGGGAATTATATAGTTAGGGATTTGGCTGTCTAACCCTCAGTTGACACCTCTTCAATGAAATGGCAGCTGTTGCCATTGATCACCCATCCTCATCTCAGCAGCGATGGTCTTTCCAATCCTGGCTAGGATTCTGTCATTGGACATCCTTGAGACCTCATATGTAAAGAGTCAGAAAATGTGTTCCTAACGTTTTCCTCTCAATCCAAGCAAATCAACCATATTTAGCTAGTGACCTGCTTAGGTAATGAGACTTATTACCCATTATGGTAGGTCACTCACCAACCAATCAATTCAATAGTTGCAGATGGCATCACTTGCCTTGAAGCTTACTATTCATTACCGATTAGTTGATGATGAAACTCAACTGATCCCAATTGGTACACCTGATAGTTAATTACTATCTGATGCCCCTATTTCATCAGCAACTCTGCCCAATGAGATCTTAAGTATCCATCCAGATCGATCCCTGATGGATATTACCAGGTAAATATCCCAAAATCCCCAAACATAGTTTCTCCAAAACTCAGGTCAACCAATTTCTGATTCACTTCACCTTAGGATATTTTTCCCCTAGCAATAACAGGTAATCTATAAGGCTGGGAATATGGGAAAAAATCCCAACACATCCCCCTCTTGCCTAGATTTCCAGTGAGAAAAGGGCCAGGCATGAGAATACCACTTCAGACACTTGGTCAAATACTTCATTGGTTCAAGCGTAATACACTCATCAATACTTAACGCTACTCAGGATGACCTTCGTCATATGACGTTCTTCCTCTTCCTCCTCTCTACTGCCTTCTCAGAGCTCAGTCCCCATGACCTGCTATCATGCCGGGCTGATCAATTTACTCATGACAATATTAGCCCCAGGATCTGGTTTTCCCCATCAGGGTATATGACCCACTATCATATTCAGGATTCTTTGTCCGGTGTCCTTGATTTCTTAATTTTCTACTCGTCCTAGACAGGAGACTCTTGCCATCGATGTTTGTTTTGTAGATCAATTAAAATTACTTATTTCTATTCGCCCTTGTTATTTCAGTCATAACCTCTTGCCTGTAAGTCATTCCTAATTCTTCTCTTAAAGAGTTTATCTCATTTATTTTGAGATAAATTCTCCGAAATTGGAGCTTATTGGATTGTAGAGTGCATAATATCAACTTCTATATAAGTCCAACATACCCCCTCTCATCTAGCTCAAATGTCATTTTCCGAGTCACACTACCAGCAGCTCCTGGATAGTTTGTCTGATCCAGACCTCCATCTCTTCCAGCAGATGAGTCAGGATGCTTGGCAGAACTTCTTTTATGGTCCTTCCAGGGCTCATACACCTAGTATGGCACAAGCAGCTAGTCCTTCCATCAAATTACCAGAAATGGTAACTAATCTCTTTGAATTCAGGCGGGCTATCATTTTAAACAACTCAAAGCTGACTCTTCTTCTGCCGTCGATTCCAGAGTTGGACTTCAAAACTCTTCTGGATTCAGCTCCTTTCGCTGATGCTCTGACCATCATCATAGATGCTCCAGAGATTATGCTGGTTGCTCTGGATCATTGGTTTCTTGCTGGGTCAGACCTGCTCCCTGAGTTCCTCTTCTGACTCAGTCAATTTTACAAACCTGCTGTTCTGGTCTCTGAGCTCTCAATTGGTAATAGTATTCACTTAGAGCTCCCCTACGCTAAACTCTGGTCCCAAGTCACCGAGGCTTTGACTCTAGTGCTTGAATCCCTCTAATTCTGATAACCTTCTGGATTGGGATACCACCACTTATGCTCTTTGCTTTGCTGGCCAAGCTCTTTAGAGTTGGTCCACGAAGCTTCCATCCTCGCCTGGGTTCCACCATTCATTCAGATTTAGCTTTTGAGAAGCCCATAGTCGCCACTTGCAAAATGCAATCCGTTCCTTGCACAACCATCTCTTCTCTGGCGCTTCCCATTGGTATCTTCTGCTGATGGCGTTGATAGGGGGCATGATTTGGCAACCCCTGTCAAGCATCTCTTCTTCATTGCCGGCCCACATGTCTAGTGTTCTTGATGAAGCCCATCATCAGGAGCTCAGGACTAATCTTCCAGCTCTGGTACCATATCAGGATTACTTTTGGTTATTCGGTGATTGCCTCTTCTTATACTGTTGCTTTCCTCCCCACTCTGGGGCTTCACAATTGGCTTCCTCCAACATCTCAATTTTCCCTTCTCCTAGTCACTTTTTCTTAGGGCTCAGCGTCTGCTCAGAGAACGTGGTTTTGTGTAGGTCTCACCCTCGCTAGCATCCAATTGCATATCGATTTTGATGGGCTGTTCATTCCTACCATGATCTATCCTCCCTCCCCCAAGAGGTGACATAGGCGGAATCATCCCTGTACTGAGGACAATCAATAAAAATAAAAATCATAAAAATATATTGGCTTTTTCTCTATGCAGTTTATAATTTTTTCCCAATATCTTTTATCAATTTTTTATCTTTATTCTTCTTTTTCCTATGGGACTTAACCTTGTTTCAGTTCAGCGGTCCTTCTTTTTTCCCCCAAACTGGGACCTGGGTACTTAAACCTGCCAGTTTTTATGGTTCAGAGGTCCTTTTTTAAACTTAACCATCTAGATTGGTTCAGAGGTCCTTTTTTGTACTTGACCTAATCATCAGGACATGACCAACTTAATGGTTCATTTTACCCTTTGGGAACTCTTTTCTTTTTTTCATTGATCCAACGCTTTAGATACTTAGCGTAGACTCAATTAACAACTCTACCATCCAAGAGATTCTTGATGGAGTAAGCATCAGTTGCTGTCTCGGAATTACTTTGAACGGACCTGAACATAACACATCCAACTTGTTTTTCATCTGAAAACATGCATATCATAATAGGCAACTCTTTCTACTATTTGATATTCTTCTAATGGCGGTCAGTTCTTATCATCCGTCAATTTCACTAGTATCCTTTTCTTTAAGTAGTATCAAATGCTTGCAATTGCATATCGATCAGGATACATGTCAGTCAGTTCAGGTATTGTTTGGTACTCATCCCTGATTTAGGTTCTACTACTGAATATAAAATTGGTGGCAACACGGCCTTTCTTATATAAAATTATATTAAACAGCATCTTTCCCGTTGCTGTATAATAACTGATGTTGTAGGCAAACGTCATTGAGCTCAGTTACATTCCCCATGTGGAAGTTCTCCCTGTGACTAGCTTCCTCGGCGTCATGGCCAGCGTTCCATTGACATTTTCTACCAGTTCATTCATCTCCGGCCCATAAGGAAATGAAACAACTCCTTGGATCCCCATTATCTCATTTAATCTCAGGATCACATGAGATGTGAAGTTGGTCCCATTGTTGCTAAGCAGGACCTGCGGACATCCATGCCAGTATACCACTTGATCCAGGATAAACCTCACAAAACTGGTATCATCTACTCGTGTTAGGGCCTTCATCTCAACCCATCTCATCAGATGGTCAATAGCAACTATAATGTACTTGACTCCTCTTGTGCTCATCATCAGTGTTCCCATCACATCGATGGACACTGAGTGCCAGGCAAATCCAGGGCGAACCAGTTGGTATTCAGTTGTATTCTTATTTGGTTTGTGCAGTTGGCACTCCACTCAACAAGCTAGATAATCCGTGACATTGTAGTTGATCAATTCCCAGTAATAATACTGGCGAATATGTTCAGTTGTTTTTCTCAGGCCTCCAGGCCTGACAACCTTGTGAGCTACTTGTACTATTGCTGCTCTTTCCAACAGTTTCAGGAATAATAACTGCTTCCCGTTGATCATATTGAATACTTGTCCATCCATAGTCTTGGTGTTTTCCATCACTTTTTGAAGCACTTTGGATTTCTCAAGGCTTGTCTTCAATTCTTCTTTCGACCATTCTCTGGAATAGCTCATCTGCCTGAAGATATATCAACTGGACCATTGGCAACAATGATAAGCTATCCACATTCTGGTGAGAAGCCCCTACTCAGTGGACAATCTCATAATCGTAAGCCTGGATCTTAAGTGCCCATTAGGCCAGTCATCCTTCTGGCTCTCTTAAATTGTGCAGCCAATGTGGCAAAGAGTGGTCCATTGCCACTTTAATGTGCGTTCTGTGGGCATACACCTGAAACTGCTTGCATGCATAAATGACCGCAAGGCATTCACGCTCAGTCACGTTGTAGTTCCTCTCAGCTGCTGAGAGTGTCTGGCTCACATTTGCCACCGGATGCTCGTTCCCAAGTTTGTCTACTTGGCTCAGTATGGCGCCAATCACTATCAATGAAGCATACATTTGAATAATAAACTCCCGATCAAAATTTTAGATATTTCAGAATTGGCAAATCTATCAAATACTGGCGTAACTCATTGAAGGAGTCCTGGGCCTCTTCATTCCATATGAATCCTTTTTTTGGATCCTTTAATAAATGGAATAATGGCTTGGCTATATAGGTGAATTCCTGAATAAATCTTCTATAGTATCTGAACATCACAAGGAACACTTAGATATCTTGGATACTCTTTGTACAGCCATACGTTTGATAGCTGCTATCTTCTGGGTTTTGCGGCTGCAATCCACTGGAGTTGATTACAAATCCCAGGTGTTCCAACTCTTTCTTAAAGAAGTGTCATTTCCTTGGCTTGATCTTCAAGTTAGCCACAGACAGTAGCTTAAATACTTCTTCCAAGTGGTGGAGGTGATCAGTAAACGTCCTACTGAACATGGTGATATTGTCCAGATATACCAGGATGCACGACAACTTCAATTGCTTAATATCGCATCCATGACCCTCTGAAACATTGCAGGCGCTTTGCATAGACCCTGAGGAATCCTCGTTGGTTGGTATAGCCCCTGCGCGGTAATAATCGCGCATTTTTCTTTGTCTTCTTTTGGCAAGTCGATCTGCCAATATCCCAAGATCAGATTCATCGTGGAGAAATACTTCGCTTCTCCCAAATAATCTAGTTCATCATTAATCCTTGGTAGGGGATATAAATCCTTCTTCATAATTTTATTCTGCCTTTGATAGTCAATCACCACCCAGTTAGTTCTATCCTTCTTCTTCACAATCAGAATTGGACTCACCCAGGAACTTTATGATGGAATTAGAAGCCCATGCTTCACTAGTTTTCTGATTTCATCCTCCACTACCACTTTGGTGGCTTTCAATCTTCAGATCGGTCTCATCCTTATCAGCAAATTTTCTTTGGTGTCAACCTTGTGGATCATGTCTAATGTGCATCCCGAATCGTGGTCATCCTGAGCAAACACTTCCCAATACTTTTCAAATCGTTTGAGCACCTCCTCTTACTGGCCTTCCAACAGATCAGCGAGCTGCTCTCAATAAACCAATAAGTTTATGCTCTTAGTTACCCCAGCCATTAATTTCATCTTATCAAGAGTGGAATTTCCTCCATACAGCCATCAGGATTGCTCATCATTTCTTAGGTCTGAAACTCATTGACCATAATATCGATATATTAATATTATATATATATATATTTTGTTTCTTTATTTTGCAATGGGACTTGCAACCCACAAAAAAGTTCAGAGGTCCTTCTCTTCTCCTTCATCCAAACTGGGTCCTAGGTACTTAAACCTACCAGTTATCATGGTTCAAAATACTATCTTCTTAAGATTTAACCAACCATTTGGTTCAGTGGTCCTCTTCTTTTACTTGACCAAAATCTCAGGACATAACAATTTAATGGTTCAGAGGCTCTCTGGGAAAATTAAAACTATTTTCTCTTAGGCTCAATACTTCCAAATAGTATCTACCTTCTTCACTATACAACCAGTAGCGCTGTTTCTTCACATATAGGCTATAATTGCCGACTTTTGGCAATACTCTAGAATATTAGGCCTTTAATCCCAACTGGTTATTCGTCCAACAGGTCCTAATTTCATCTCATATTCGGCAACTGATGTTTTAGGTCCTATTATCTCATTAGCCAACAGTTTCGTCTGATTGTCCAGATCATTTTTCTCCTGAAAATGACTTTCAGCCTTTGTGGCTATCCTTAATTACACAGGTCGTTCTGGCCTCGTTAGCTTCATCCAATTTCTCCTGAATTAGTTAACTCATCTCCAGAAACTTCTGATCATTGGTTGAGTGTCATTGTTTCAAAATGATTTTCTCCACTATCTTGGATTAATCATTTACTGTTTTATCCTTCATGTCTTCGTTGGTATAGCAATCCAATTCTCCAGATTGATTGCTTCCTTTTTTCTTCCAATTCCTCATCTAAACACTCACTCCTCAGGACTATTTAAAATGGACCCAATTTCAACCTGAGTTGGCCCTGATGATACTCTTCATCTCAAGCAGATGTCCATTATAACTGGTTTCCTTGCAGCACTAAATAGTTCCATATCTAGGCTGCAAGTCATTCTCCCTAAACTTGAGTATCTTCACTTTGCTTCACTTGGAGCTCCATGCCAAGATTGGTGAACGCCAATGAACGTGATCCACTTCACGTTCTATCCTCATTACTTCCTATAGTAACTTATTTCCAAAATAGGAAACATCTTCATTGGGCATCATTATAGGTTCTTCAACTCAACTACCCCTGTAGTGAGCACCAACTTGTAAAAATTTACTTTAGGTTGATTATTGGCAAGCAACCCAGTAACATTTCTACTGCACAGGTTTGGTTTCCTCATGCACTCTGTCGCATTGTATAGAATGTATTATTAATTGATAATAGTTGGAGACTATTATCCATAGTTGAGTATGAATTATATTTTGGCCCAAAGCTCAGCCAGTATTTCCAATTAAATACTTGTGAAGTTTAACTTGTATGTATTTGCTCCCTATACTATTGTCCATCTGATCTTTGCTGAGATACCCCGGTGACAGTCTCTATAAGCCCAAAACACAGTTGGCAGCTATCCCTGATTGTGGTTCCTTATTCTCTAGATCCCCACTTGGATCTTTACTCTTCTCTCTGAGTCTTCCAATTATTGCCCTATGTAAAAATATCTTTGAAACAGAACAACACAATAGAAGCTGATGGTCTAACTATACGCCAAATTGATAATATAAATACTTGTAAACACTGTTTTTGTAGATAATGTTTTTTATTATAGTAAATCCTAGGGATTTATATAGTTAGGGATTTGGCTGTCTAACCCTCAGTTGACACCTCTTCAATGAAATGGCAGCCGTTGCCATTGAATCACCCATCAACGTCTCAGCAGCAATGGTCTTCCCCATCATTGTTAGGATTCTGTCATTGGACATCCTTGAGACCTCAAATGGAAAGAGTTGGAAAACGTGTCCCTAACGTTTTCCTCTCAATCCAAGCAAACCAACCATATTTAGCTAGTGACCTGTTTAGGTAATGGGACTTATTACCCATTATGGCAGGTCACTCACCAACCAATTGATTTGCTAGTTGCAGATGGCATCACTCGCCTCACAACTTACTATTCATTCCCAATCAGTTGGTGATGAAACCTGACCGATCCCAATTGGTACACCTGATAGTTAATCACTATCAGATGCCCCTATTTTGTCAGCAACTCAACTTGATGAGATCTTAATTATTAAACTGGATTGATCCCCAACGGATATGACCAGGCGAATATCCCAAAATCCCCAAAAGTTTTTCCTCCAAAACTTGGGCCAACTGATTTCTGATTCACTTTGCCTTAGGTAATTTTCCCCTAGCAATACCAGGTAATTTAGCAGGCTGGGAATATGGGCAAAAATCCCAACAGATGACTTCTGCTGTGAAGCCATACCATGATTTACATAACGTTATGACTCCACTGTTGGATGAAGATGTACATTTGCTTAAAATTGTTCAGTTTTTGCACCATATATCAGTCAACTTTTATCCACCTAATACCAAGTGTAATCCTTCTGCTATAACTGCCGAATCATCATACCTGGGGAGCTGTGTCTGTCCAATTCAGATTTATCAAGTTACCCGCTGCAGTTAAATGTTCTCCCCATACCTTATTACTGTCACCGGCCCAACTATCGCCCTAAATCTGTTTCCACTTATCACTTATACCCAACTCTTGACGTGGCTTGTTTTGCATTAATTGTGGATGTGGGCCCTATGGGGTCAGTTTCTAAATGCAGTTGACAGGGGCATATGGCATGATGGTACCCCAATTAACAGGTATCTTGCGTACAGTTGGAACAGTACTGCCAGAGAAAAGTCAGAGTGGAGTAGAGATGGGACTTTCTACCTTCGCTATATCAAACCAAACGTCCCACCTGAACCCAAATTAGAATATTCAGCGGAAGTTCCCATGCACAATGAGTCAGTTTTATATCAGCAGCTGGTTGGGGGGTGAACGTTATGACACCAATGCAGTCTGCAAATATGGCGGAAGAGGGTCTCATATGCAGGTTGAGCCGTATGCTTGCCAAATGTTCAACCAAGTTTCTCCTGAAATTTAGACCCCTACTTGGATGCACCTTCCTTGCATGAAGTAAACGTCGCTCTTCCAGTAAAAACTATTATAAAACACTACCCCAGAATTAGTGAAGGGATCTGATGTTTCTTTGGAAACAGGGATTCCTTAGATGTCCATATTATAAACAGTCGAGATGATCTTACTCTGAATGTACTTATTGTGACCTGGTTGTAGCTAAGACCTAAGTCCATGCCATCATAGATACCGGTGCCTTCATCAATATATTCTCCACCAAAATGGTGACCAGGCTGTCATTAAAACCAGATGCGGAACACCAGATGGTATACAGCACTGCTGGAGTGGAAAATACGGTCTCTGAGGGAGTATACTCTGCGCATCCACTGCATTTTTGTTCTATTGTTGTGGGTAGCTCCAACTATAGTGTTACCAGATAGCAATTACGATCTGTTAATCGGAATTGCTTTCTTATGACACTATGAGCTGTCATTGATATGAAAGATGAGACTTTTGAAATATTGAGTAGCGAATCCCAATTCACTTCACCTCTAGCAGAGTGCCAAAATGATTTGGTGCATATGGGAATATCAATCTAGCTTATAGCGACGGAGTAATCCCTGTGCACTACTGTTGGTTATAGGGCAAAACCCAGGCCCTTCCCCAACATATTTATGAATATCAAGGGCTGCTACTCAGAGCTGCCGGACCTATATCTATTCCATCTGTATATCAAGTTATATTGAACACTGACTTGGTGATTGAAATTCCAGACGGACTCTATGAGGAGGTTATTGGGCCATATCAGAAATCACGGTTTGAGCCTCATGTGGCCCCAGGCATTATACTACCAGGGCAGGGGGAGATCAAAGGTTTGCTTGCAAATCTACAAATGGTACCACTGCTAATCCGACGCCTCCAAGTAGTGGCATATGTACACTTAATTCCCATTAAGGAGGTTCTTTCAGTTCATGAATTTGGGCCGCTGGAGAAATTTGGCCTTTCTTTCAGACCACAGCTCAGTGTAATGGCAGGTGTATCATGTGATGAATTAATGGGGCTGTTGGAACCACAGAAGGATAGGGCAATTGCTTTATTTTTATAATATAAAGAAATTTTTGCTATCAACAACCATGATTTAGGATGCAAGTGGGGGTGGTTCATAGGCTGGACACTGGAGATCATCCTCCCATTAGGTCAAGGCTGATCCGCCAATCAAGGTGGCAGAAGAAGTAATAACCTAGGAAATTGACAAGCTATCAGTGCAAGGGATGCTTGAACCATCGAAGAGTCCATGGGCTTATCCAGTTCTTATTGTAAAAAAGGATGGTACTAACCATGTAGTAATTGATACTGAAAGCTCAACAGCATCACCAAAAAGGACTAATATCCCTTACCACAGATTGATGACGCTTTGGATTTGTTAGGGGGAGCTTGTTTCTTCTCAGCTATGGACATGATTTCAGGCTACTGGAAAATCGAGTTGCTATTGTTGGAGCAGGAGAAGTGCGCTGTAATCACATCCAAAGGTCTTTTCAACCAACCTGGATGCCACAAGGGCTGTGTAATGCCCCAGCTATGTTTCAAAGGGTGATAGACTTTATTCTTGGGGACCTAAAGCTGTCATGCGTCCTTGTATACCTTGACAACATCAATGTTTTCTTTTGAACCCTCACTGAACACCTCGACCATTTAAAAGCTGTATTCTGCCAGCTCGCTGAGGTCAACATCAAGATCAAGCCCTTTAAATGCCATTTCTTTAAGGACCAACTGGAGTACCTCGGGTTTGTAGTTGATGCAACAGGGCTGAGACCTCAACCAGCCAAGGTGGAAGCTATTTGAAAATTGACTTCACCCAACAGCAAGCAGGATATATAGGTCTTTTTGGGAATGGTTGGATATTACTGGCGCTTCATCCCTAACTTCAGCTGCATTGGGTACCCACTGTTTGAGTTATTAAGAAAGGACACTATGGTTGAATGGACGTAACGTCAGCAATGCACTTTTGATATGCTTTAAATGCGTTAACCAGGGCGCCTGTGTTACGCTATCCAAATTTCTAAAAAGAGTCTATTGCTCATATAGATGAATCTCTTTCTGCTGTAGGGGAAGTCCTACCGTAAAAAGACAGGAAAGGAGAAGAGCACCCCATAGCATACTGTAGTTGTAGTTTGAACATCCATGAGCGCAATTATGCCATGACCTAGTGGGAGTTCTTGGTGGTGATCTACGCCAATAAGCTATTTTGGGTATATTTGCATGGGGTGAAATCCAAAGTTGTAATGGATCATGCCTTGTTACGCTGGTTACAGAATCTTAAAGAGCCTGAAGGACGTCTGACCCGATGGGCTCTTACTCTGCAGGCATACAATTTTAAAAATTCTTCAACGACCTGGAGCAAAACACCAAAATGCTGATTGCTTATTGAGATTACCCACAATTGCAGTTATGGCGGATTTGAGTGATATAATGTTTGACAAGATGCTTAGTGGCAAGTACTATGATGAACCGCCTCTAGTCGTCAAGGTTCTGGATGAGATTAGGGCCAATACGTTCCAAAAAATGGAGAATTATATAAGCGGATAGGGAACACTACCATGAATATACCAAGACCAACCGCCTGCTCAACTGTTATTATGAGTGCACATAGGGCCATTGGGCATGGTGGCATGCGCAAGACGTTGGAATTATTGCAGCCTCAGTATTACTGGGAAAGCATGAATTTTGATGTGCTTGATATTATCTCCTCCTGTCACCAGTGCCAAGTGGAAAAGCTGTTCTGCCAGAAGACCTCATACCGGTTAGTGAAGCCACACTTTTATGCATACTGTTTCCCTAGATGTTGTTGGCCCTCTGCCAAAGTGAGCTAATGGTCCAAGTACAATTTGGTGGCAATTGACCACTTAACCTGGTGGGTTGAAGCCAGGGTGATATGAGACTCATGAGCGGTCATAGTGGCCAAATTCATAATGGAATGCATTATTCAGCGGCATGGCTGCCCTCAGTTCCTCCTTACTGATAACGGAATAACTTCACTTCCCACATTCTTCCAAAGCTTAATGAGCTAATGGCCATCCGAGGGTTTTGACAACCCCATACCACCCCAAATCTAACATAATGGTGGAGCGGGTCAATGGGATTTTATTGAATATAATCCATAAATTAGTAGTGGATCAACCCTCAAATTAGAGCTCCCTTTTGTCCACAGCCATCTTTGCTTATAATATCACTTATCATTTAGCCTCAGGGAAGAATCCCTTTCAATTACTATATGGCTGACACCCTGCTCTTCCGGCGCTGTTATACTCCTGTGTAGAAGATACTGGCAGAATGGATCCCCCAACATTATTTGATAAACTCTAGCTGAAACCTTAATCAAATTGCAAACCAAAGCATACTCATTCAGTTTAGCCAAGAAGATTAAGACTCAAGCTGCTGATCAGGTACGGCATATTGGGTTAGCACAGTTCAAAGATGGGACAAGGTCCTATTCCATGATCAACACGGTTTTGGATGAAAAACCACAAGCTGACATTATCTGGATTGGGCCATTCGAAGTTATTGAGAAGGCTGAGGTGGACACATATACTATCAAGGACCCTGCTAGCAGTCAGATTATCAACAGAGTGCATGCAAAGTTCCTCCAGGTGTATAAGCAATAGGAGCTTTATTGTCCAGTTATAAGGGGTAATGTTGCAATTCTGATATGACTGGATGATAAGCCCTTAGTTGTTATAGCGGAATGGATAGGATCCGCCAAATTTAATATTAGTAATGATTATTTGAGCGCCTCAAGATGAGGCAATATTGGGTTGTTGGGAAATCGCCTCGAATTAGGCAATTGTGAAATTAACGAATGAATAATTGATGGAACCAATGAAATATGGCGAATTAAATTACTAAGCCATGGTAGTGGTAGCATCTGAAGTTGCTACAATATAGGCGAGATGAGATGATTAAGGGGTTAGGCTTTATGTAGGTTAGAGTTAGCAGAGCAGCGAGAATCTGCTGTATTAAATATATTAGATAAAGAAGAGTTGCGGGAGTGAGTGCTCCATACTTAATTTAATTTTATCCTGTTATTTCTAGGACGACGATCATCACATTGTTGGTCCTAATTGCTCAGTGGGTTGAACCCTGTGAAAAATCCTTCGATGTATCTCTTAAATACCGCCATTTTTATAACACTAGTGATCTTGCAGCAATTCCGGGACCCTACGTTGTGGCTGAAGAGTCTCTTGTACCAGAATCTTCTGGCCTCTCATGCACCGTTGTTTGGTTGCTCGTCAGGATGATGGTTACAGCAGCCACCAGCCGTCATTCCCTGTTTTCTTCCCTTCTGCCTTGTTACCAAGTCACTTGGATGGCAATGCCCTTGGCATTCTGGTTTATCTTCTGGGTGCTCATGCACCCCAACTGGCAGACCAGTAATAAATATATCTGCCAGATCCTTGACATAATTGACTGACTCATAGGGTCTGCCATTTCCGCATTTCTGTTTTAGTTGAATGAAGCTTTGACTTAAATTTACCAGATATACTTGCAGTCAATGCTTTGCATCATGCTTTTCATTTGGTCAGTTATCATATTTGTGCGTTGCTACCAGATGGTGGTGGGGGAGTTTCTCATCAGCTGTGCTGTCTCAGAGATTCCAGTCTCCATTCCAGATCACCCTCAGGGGGTGTGCTCGTCAGCTCCATCCGTTGGAATTGCCAACTAGGTTCTTGACGCCCTCGCTGAGTTTTAGTTTTGATTTTAGATCTCCCCAGCAAGTTTCACTACCATGACAGATGCCCAAGGGAGTGTGTCCTTGTTGTGCGCAGTTGAAAGTAATGCCTGCCATTGGGTGCGGGGCATCCTGTGATCAGCCACCCAAGCTGGACTTTTGAAACCCGTGATCATGCTTGTATCATCGGTGTTTCAAAAGCTGGTGGTGCAATCAGCTCATTTGCTTCAAGTATTTTCTCTGGGCGCAGATGCATCTTACCTGGCTTCATTTTTAGAAGCTTTGTGTGAACAAGACCCTGCACTAAGACTCCTGCTGAACGTCATCATGTCAGTAATCCATGCTGCCTTAGATCCAGCGTCTACTAACCATACCATTTGGGCCACAACTGGTAGATGGCGGACCAAGTGTGTGTGGGCGACAGCTATTGGTTCCACAACATGCCGGGAGTCACATGGGTTGGGGCTCCTGTAAACCCATCAATGTACCCTGTGGGGTTTGCCCCAAGGCCAGTCCTACCCACACTCCTGGATTTAATGTAATGGGGTTTGTCAAAGTGCAGTAAATTCAAACCCAAAGTCAGGTAAGAGCCCACTTTGGCTCCCGTGGGTGGGGCACTTCCTGCAAATGAGCAGAAGACCATTAATCCATAGATCTCCCAGTTGTTAGACGCCCAACATGAGGAAATTGCAAAGCAGTACCCCAGTTTGGGTTCTAACTCCATGACCAAATTATTTTTCCCACCTGACTTGATGAATATTACCACCAGCTAGCGGTATTGTAGTCTCTTGTTGTTAAACAAGATTTTGCTTATTTTTTACCATTAAAATCTAGATAGGTGCACACCGAGCGTTATTTGAGGCCTTGGTTAGAACAGGTGTGGCGGAAAATGTGTGAGTTTGAAGCTAAAGCAGAAGCATTTTAAGCTAGGATGTACGGCGTCAGTGCTAAACGCATCATCTGCTCCAATGCCTTCCTTCAATTTGCAGCGGCTGATGGCCTTCTCAGTGATCAGCTCAGTTTCTGTGATCAATTTGTAGCAGTGCCTTAACTATTTTCCTGGTCATTCTAGGGTTAGGATGGTGGCTGCATCGGCAAGTGAAAATCCACATGGACATAACATGCTGTCCTTTGCAGATACTTAAGTTGGAGGAGAGTTTCCCTTATTGACATTCTTGCTGTGGCACAAGGTCGGCTATCAATCATGATGCTTTCTTCCCCTGTGGGCCTTCCGCCAGAATTTCCTCCAGCGTTGCCAGCATACCAAGATATATTTGATTTGGAAAAAGGTAATCATCTACTAGTTCACACTGAATATAACTTAGTATTCCGCTTGACAGTAGCCATAATTAATATAAACAGTCCACTGTATTCTTATATGGCGGAGGAGGACAGGGCTGGAAGTATTGGACAATATTCCAAGAAGGAGTGGGTAATCATGAAAACGTCCCCTATTGCCTCGTCTAATGTGTTCGCATAGAAGGATGATGGGAGCTGCGGCTTTGTTTTGACTATGGGCATTTTGATACTACCATGGTGCACAACCTTAACCCCTCCCCTCAAAAAGATCATCCAGGCGATCAGAATTCATGGGCGCTTTCTAAGCTCGACCTTGTAAATGCCTTTAAACAAATTCAGGTTGCCGAGGGCCAGGAATGGCATACTGTCATTTTACTAGGAGAGGCATATTTTAGTTCTGAGTATGCCTTTTGGTCTGAAGAATACCCTTGCCACGTTCCAGAAGATGATCAATAATGGTCTGGGGACCTTAGGTTCACCTGCGTGGTGGTATATGTTAATGATATCATTTTCCATTCCCCCACTCCTGAGCAGCATGAGAAAGACCCGGAGGCAATGCTGGCCAATATACAAAAGGAGGGACTTTATGTCAAGTTTTCTAAGTGCAAGTTCTTCCATGAGGAGGTTAACTTTCTAGATAAGCTAGTTTTGAAAAATGGTTATGCCATACCTCCAGGAAGCTTGAGGCTTTCCTGAAATGGCCTACCCCCACAACCCAGAAGCAGTTGCGGAGCTTCTTGGGCACCATCATTTTCCTAAAAATCCTCCCCTGCCCTTTTGCAGCTGGCCGCACTGCTGCACCCCATGACGGGGATAAATGTTCCATTATGCTGGATGAGGAGTGCCAGAAGGCGTTTGAGGCCTTTAAGAAGGTGTTTTTGTCTCTTCCAGTTATTAAACACGTGGAACCTACCAAGCCATTTAATGTCATGTGTGATGCCCCATTCACTACTGTGCAGGCAGTTCTGTTGCAGGGGTAAGATGGGCTGGAACAACCGGTGGCTTACTTTTCCTGCAAGTTTGCCTTTTCTGGACAAGCATGGGCCATCTATGATAAGGAGTTAGCCACTATGGCGTGGGCTATGACCTACTGGTGGTGCCTTCTTCAAGGCGCTCAGCATGAGTTAACTATGCGGATTGATCACAAAGACCTTTTTGTATTTTTTTAGGCCTCAGAGGCTGGCACAGCACCTTACTTAGACATATTATGACCTAACTTGCTTCAAATTTTAAGTACAAATTCGTGAAGGGAGTGTTAAATGTGCTACCTGACTTTCTGAGGCAAAATCCTGCACTGTGTCTGGTGGAGACGGACTATCAAGAGTTATTCATTTATTCCGCCATCCCAAATCTTACTAAACTCTCCTCCCACAATCTCTGTGGTAGATTTAAGTTTGGATGCACCACTGGTTTTGAGGATTCTGGAGGCCCAGACAGCTTGTGCGGAGGGTCTGGAGTTAATGTATTAAAGGGTACTTCTGAGGCACAAGTGGTCCATTTGTTCCTTAGTGGAGGGTCACATTATGTTTAGGTTGCGCCTGTGGGTACTACCCCTCCTTCGCAATGAACTCATCTGGGTGCAACATGACACCCCTTCAGTGGGGCACCCAGGCAACAAAAAATGTCTTGATCTAGTTAAATGGACGTACAACTGGCCAACCTGTCCAAGAATTTTCCAAAATGAATCATGAATTGAGTGACGTGCATGTGGGCCAAGTCAGACGAATTGGGTAAAAATGGTCACCTTCACCCCCTGCAGCAGATGGAGGGCCCTTGGACTCCAGTGTCCGTTGACCTCATTGTCAAGCTTCCTGGCTCCGATGAGTTTACTGTCATTATGGGGGTAGTGGATCACTTCACCAAATTCGCCCTTTTCATTCCCAGTTCTTCTGCCTTTATCTCTGAAGAGATGGCTATGCTCTTTGTGCGCAATTTGTTCTTGATTTCTGGGTTGCCGCAATATTATTACCGACTGCAGGCCCCATTTTTGGCTCTATTTTGGAATGAACTCCAAGCTTTATTGAAAATTACATCTTGTCATTTAATAATGTAACATCCTCAGTTAGATGGTCAAACAGAGCGAGTTAATCAAATCCTTGCTAAGTACCTCCAGTGTTACGCTGCAGCTTCTCAGGACATCTGGCAGACGATCTTACACTTGCTTAGTTTGCATATAAGCATGGAATGCATGCATCAACACAGTTCTCGCCCTATGAAGCACTATGGGGTACACCCCCTCATTCTCAGTGGGCTCGTGCCTTTATCAAGCGGTACTGAATGCAGCTGACCACGATCAACATATTTGAAGCACCAAGTCTTTGGTTCAGGAACACCTAACCAAGAAGATCAGAAATTATAAGCATTTTGTGAACTGGAAAC
Source organism: Massospora cicadina (assembly GCA_022478985.1). Taxonomy (NCBI): domain Eukaryota; kingdom Fungi; phylum Entomophthoromycota; class Entomophthoromycetes; order Entomophthorales; family Entomophthoraceae; genus Massospora; species Massospora cicadina. The sequence continues at coordinate 105,270 of JAKSZP010014626.1, read as the reverse complement.
ACCTCCAAGTGCATAATATTATGGTGGGGTCACACGTCATGATGGATACATGCCACTTGCAAATTCAGGTGCCTTCCTGAAAATTTGCAAGCAAAAGATCTGGTCTTTATCTTGTGGTGGCAACCCTGGGCAATGAGCATTTCTCCTGAAGCTTCCGGCTCATTGGAAGCAATACCCTCATGTTTCATGCATCACAGTTGTCCAAGTTTAAAGTGGCGATTCTTCTGAACCAAAGCTGATCATGATAGAAGGTTTAGAGGAGGCTGTGGTTGACGCCATCTTGGCCTCCCAGCATTTACACCGCTCAGTTTTTTATCTGGTGGCTTGTAATGATTTCCTGGCCTATGAATACGTTTGGATTAGTGCCTGGGACTGCACCAATTGTTCTGAGCTGATAGAAGCCTTCTACGTCACTTACTCTGATGCTCCACGGCCCCCCAAGAAGATAACCACGATGTTGGCAATTATGCTCCCAAAAGCCCAAAAAAAATGTCGCCCTTTCCCATCCACCAGGTGGTGGTGCTCCCCCTTTCAAAGAGTAAAGGATAATTTATGTCTGGGGAAGCATCCCCTTCACCTCAACCATAGGCATTTCCTTTTCGCATAAAAAGGGGCCCAAAGCTGTGGCCATCCACCTCGTCACCTAGGGCGATCACAACCATGTGATGGATAAACAATGGGTGACAGCCTACTCTTTGAAGGTTCCTCCTTCCTCGCCCTATTTAACCATGGGCACACATATTAAGCAAATCAGGGAAGTGTGTTCTGAAATCACAGTGGGATGAGGATGCTGGCTAGAGAGCAATGGTGAACACGTCTCCCCAGTGCCAATGTCAGGTTTTGTTGAAGGGAAAAAAAAACTCTCAATTAATTGTGGGTCCAACTCCTGCATAATTTTTAGGTTGCGCTGTTAGGGCGAAAAATCCAGATAGATAAGGAGACCAACATCAGTGAAATGTATGTGATAAATCCATTTGATACCCGTGGGACAGGGCCCCTGTGGCCTGGCCATAAGTACTACCAGTTGCCCGCCAAACAAAGCATCGCCAAGCCAATTGAAATCATGGTGGGAGGAACAGCTTAGTGGAGAAACTTAAGCGAGAGTTGGATGACCAGTGGAAGGCCAATTTGGCATCAAGTTAGTTGTGAGATCTTATTACAGCAAAAATCAGTTGCGCTTGAAATTCCTTCGTTTATGCATCCTCACTTATTACCCTATCCCCATGACCTTAAGGCAACCTTCCATCACTGGTATATTGTCAGTCAATTCTTTTTCTTTTAGTTTAATAAAACAACCTGTTCCCAACTAAAAGATTTACTTTTATTAAACCTTTCCAGTGTTCGCCGCCTCAGCAACCCTGAACCATGTTTCCCAGGTTGCGTCAGGATTGTTCCCTAGTGGCTGTTCTCACCATGCTGCTTCCCACCATTGTCATATGGGAATAGTGCATGTGTGACTTATTGGGGTTATATACGTTCGCCAGCTCTCTCTGGCATCAAGATGTGCCAATGATGTTGGATATTTTATCTCCACAATGGGCGAGGTTTTGTGACCTCCCCACCTGATCTGTAACTAGTGGTCCCGCGGAAAATACTGGCCTCTCCTTTTTAGCTAAAATGTCCCCTATACCCAAATCCTCTGGACCCTTAGCCCTGACGTTTGGTTGCTTGTCAGGCTGATGGTTACAGAAGCCACCAGCCGTTATCCTCATTTGTTTCCCTTACACTTCTTATCAAGTCATTTGAATGACAATGCCACTGTCATTCTGGTTTGTCTTCTGGGTGCTCATGCAACCCAACTGGCAGACCAGTACTAAATATATCTGCCAGATCCATAACACTTTTTCCATTCTCAATAATAGATATTTAGTGTGCATTATTCTATATTGAAAAAGTTTATAATATATATTTCAGAATTATTCCCCTTTATTATTCTAATGGTTAAGTGCTCATCCAGAATACCTGTTATTTAGTGCTCCATAATTGTGCTCCTTGTAATTAATGCCGGAGCACGAGTTACAGCATTTTATGCTCAGTACAGGGGGCACTATCAGCACCATGTATACTATTATATATAAAAATGGTACGGTTAAAGATCTTTGCCAGCCTGACCTGCGTGTATCATTTATGATAGATATAAAACATGGAGGCGCAACTGTGTTATAACCTCATTTCCTACTTTTTGATGTTTTATTCCCTTATAATCAGCTTGACCCATGATGGTTAAGGATACCCCTAAGACCTCATGCCACCTTGACAGCCTTAAACTACCGTTGAAGGGGCAGTTTACAACAGTAATGATCTATATATGAGCTGACTACTTTACAAATTCAGATAATCCAAATGACACGAAATCTGAGAATTAAATTCTTTCCTGGCTTAGGTTAAGCAAAGACAGAAACAGGCTAATCAACAGCTCAAGGCATAAAAAATTAATTCATTAGTTTGTTGAAATCAATTCCTCCTTGATTTTATGTATGCCTTTTGCAAGTATAGTCAAAGTCATTGCTCAAATCCTCCTCAAATTATACCCTCAAAGTCAGGATGTCCCCAATTGAGGCCACTTTACTAATGTTTTAACTACTGTCCACATATATGCCTTTATTTATGAGTGCTACTACAACATCTGCTACAAACTTGGGCATGAGGCCGTACCTTCTGGTAACTTAACTTCCCTCAAGGCCAATATTGACCACTCTAGGGATTTGTCCCAGAAAAATAAAGAACCAAGGTTCAGTGAGTCTCATCAAAGCTAACCCAGTTATCCTTTCTAAAGTTGATAGGGTGCATTTAATAATATGCTCATGCATTTATTATAATAAGCTTGGGAAACATCATTGACTAAGCCAAACTGGTCAAGTTAAAGAATCTGTTAAATCCCTATAGCCAGAAGTTGACACTGATGAAGCTATATTAAGCTGGTATGCTTTAACTTAATGTAAAAAAAGGAATTACTAAATAGTGTAAGGAACTTATGATATGACATAAATTCGACTTATTTACCATTAACTCTAGCCCAGGTGAAGAAGATTTATCCTTTGTCAACTGGTTAATTAAGTAACCCAGGTGCTTTATGGATCTAAGATTCTGAACTATTATGATCAGATCATTTTTGTGTCATGCCTGCGAGCCTTACATTGACTTATATTGGTCTATAACACCCAAGAATATTCTGAAAAGACTTTAGGCAATATTGTTAATTATCTCTGCTTCTGCGCCCTCACTTTTGATGCACTAAATACTAAAATTAAAATATCTAAGTGGCTAAAATCAGCCTAGCTATCCTACTAAGGAGCTTGATTACTATGTAATTTTGACCATGGACAATGCTTTTGGAAAAGCCTCAGCAGAATATAAAAAAGGAATCTTAGTCCTCCAAAATTTTGTAAATTTAATAAAAAGAGCTGTTGATTAAAGAACTCTATCTCACCAGTAGAACTTCTGATATAATTATAAAAAAAGAGCTTGCCAAGCCTTTGCGGTGACAGGCTAACAGAGATTCTATACTTACCTGAGACTAGCAGATACTCATGAAATTTATAACCTTATCATCTTAGTCAATTATGCCAAGTGTACTTACGTTAATACTAGTATGAACAACTTTAGAGGTTGAAAGTCAAAGAAAGCGCGGCACCCATCAACGAGTAGTTTCCTCTATGTTAACGAAGAAACTTTTAATTTCACATAATAATTCATTGCAAGGAATATGGAACCGCAGGGCGTAATGCTACACTTTTACTAGGAGCTTATAGCTCCTTGTCACTGCAGTTTATACCATATTTTGTCTTCTCCATCCATTTTTTACCTCATAACAGCTATGAGATTTTTATTAATAATAGATTATGAGAACATATGAGCTCAAAGTCAACATTAATAATGATAACTATAATATACTGGACAACACTTTTCACTTCATTATACTAGTAAAGAAATTCAGGATAAGAACATCCTTCTTTATCTCTTTAACTATTGATTAAGGATGGCCCAGTTTCCCTGAAATACCTGAAGGGATGCTGCTGTAGTATGATATTGCCAACCCAAATTTCTAACTACATTAAAAATCGCTGCAAGTGAAGTAGATCCTGACTATTGCACAGGACCACCAAGCTCTTGTAAGAACATATATTGATTTTTTACTTCCTGGTAGGTTATTTGGAAAGTTTAGCCACAAATTGTCTAACCAAAATGGCCTTTATTACAGCACATAGTATTATTCACCCTTATCAAGGGAAATTACGGTGTTATTAGATAACCAATTGACACATTCACCAAGCTAAACGTGATCAACTGATCACTAATACCTATATGTTTTCATAGTTAGTAAGGTAAAGCAGAATAAAGATGAGTCCGCCAGTTAGGGTTACTCAGCAAGATCTCAATGGATTTAAAGTCCCAAATTTTTATCACCATAATCTCCTAATCCATGTCATGAAAAAATCCAGTACTTAGGAAAGAATATAAGAAAAAATGGTTTTCAATACTCCTCTTAGCCCTAGGATATATGGTGCTTAGCAACAACGATCCTGAAACCATGGGAACATGTAACCTAATTGTAATGTGACATTTAAAATTCTAGAGATCTCAGCTATTAATATTTATACTCTTAAACTTTTTAAAAAGGGTTTATTTTTTGAAAAGATGCATGCTAATATTTTTGCACAATATCCTCCTTGCACTGGCTTGGTGGGCATGCCATCCCTTTAATTAATCTGACCCCACAATTTTTGTCCTTTATGGTTTGGTCAAGAGGGTAGAAATGTTGAAAATTAATTTTTGCCAACCACATGAATGAATTATTTATTGATTTAGATATTATATGTTAACTGATTATTAATTGGAGGTTTTTTACGTTGCCTTTTTGCTAAGGGCTATGATCCATTTTAGTAATCTATGCTTATTGTACAACTTCACCGATTATAGATATAATAAATGTTACAATTAATAACTCAACTCCCCGCCTGCAGTTACCCTCAATTCATTAGTTTACTTCAATTTACCTTCCCCATGGCTGCAGTGATTAAAACGCTTTTGTATATATTATTACTCTTTATTACAAAGCTATATATAATAAGATTATAGATATTCATCTATTATACTTAGCCTTTCCCTTGTCAGTATAAAGCCATTGATGATCTAGTTTTATGATTTAACAATTTTTCAAATAGATATAAAAGTTCTTCATAATCAAAAGAATGGATTAATGGGAATCTAAGATTTTGAATAGGTTTATAAAAGAGATATTATGATTGTCAATAGTTTTTTTAGATTTTGAGTTGGTTGTTGCTGAATCCAGCACAATTAAATAAAACCCCACCTGCAGGCCCTTCTGTTCTAGTCAATACTAGATACTACAGTATTCATGATTTTCTTTCAATAAAACCCTTACAGCAATAATTTGGGATTAATAACCCTTTGTTTTTATCATGGTTTTGCGCTCATATACAGTATCAGTTATTTAAGTGCGCTATATTTATAATCTTTGTAATTGACGCTTAAGAGCCAAATATAACAATTAATAAACCCATGTGATTTTTATATATGTACTTTACTCTTGTGTACCACGTTACATACTATCATAAAAGTGGTGTCAATGCATTTAAGATGATAGTAACTGTTGTCTGTTGCGCTAGAGGTAAAACTCATTACATTGTTAATCTCAATATTATGATAAGCCAGTACTGATGGAATCTGATATATGAATCGTTGAACATAAGTAAAAGATACTTCAGCATATATACTGAAAAGTAAGCCTCTCTAAGGTGGTTAGTTGCAATTTTTTAGATAAGACATATAAAGATCATAGCAAAGGTCTTGATCACAATGAAAAAGTCATTCTATAAAAATCTCATCCAGGTTGCATGCAGTTTGAAAGTGGTATTCATCTAAGGAGAAAATCCATTATGAGTTTGAGCTGCTTAGGAGTGACATTGGTCAGCCTCCGTTGTTGTAAAATGTAAATCTGGACAGTCTCCAAGCTTAAATTTCCATTTACATGTCTTCCTAGTCTAAAGGGGTTCTATTTTTAACAGTTTTGTTTCTTCATTTAGAGCTTGCATGTGCTCCCATGCATACTTTGCCTCAAATCCAACTATGTTTTTGAAAAATTTGTAAAAAACGATTTTTTAGAACTAGAAGGATCTTAGAGGTTCCAGTTGGAGTAAAAAGCAGTCAATATGTTGGATTGGTGGGACCCTGTAGTAACACAAAAACAAATTCCCTTTAGAATGTTGTTTACAACATAAGAAAACCGTCTGACAGTGCACATAGCTTATATTATTAATTTAATGACTAGAGTATATGACAAAATTTTGTATTATATTACTTCTAAAAGTACGAGATAAATATTATATATTCCTTATGTTCTTTATATAAAACCACTTCAGTTTACTTTTATAATTTTGCAAATTGCTGAATGCTAGACTAGAAACTCTAATTTCCTCTCTTCTACTTTTATCATCGCTAGCAGTCATTAACCATTAAGTTTCTTAAACTTGGAATGCTTAGCAATCACCATATGCTAAAAATTGGGACTGGCTACTCTAATGATGTTTACCAAATGTTACAATCCTGGGTTCTTCACTATTTGAAGGCTTCCAAAAATTAACTGCACAGGTTCTATATGTGCACAATTTGCATTATTTGACAGTAGTTGATAATTGATTGATAACAGTATGACGACTATTATCTGTAGTTGAATAGATAAACCCAATATGGTCCAACGCTAGACCTAAAATACTGTTGATGTCACCTATAGGGACTTCTTCCCTTATCCGCTAAATTGATCCACTCTTGTACTCAGAGGTTTATGGCCTTTCTTCTCATCATGCGGAGTCTGAAGAGATTCCTGTCTAAGTTCAGCTTCTCTTCTAAGGATCCTCAATCCTTACTCTTTATATGAAAAAGAGTCCCCATATATTGTATACCACAACAATAAATACTGAAGATTAATAGAACTTAATACAATATTGAATTCTAACTAAACTCTTTTTATTAATGTGAGTTGTAAAGAATTTATAGAGGAATATGGCGCCCAACTCCTCTGTTAGTGCCTCAGCCATTGTCAGGATTTGAGATAATGAACAAATCATATTCCTCACTTTTGAATTGAGCCATACCATACCAAATCAACTCCAAAACCTATCCAAATTCAAATGACTTCAGGATTTCCATCCCCAATTCCTGAGTCATGTGGGGCGGCGTTTCCACTTATTTGGTCAGGTGAGTGGCGAAATATGTTAAGGATGCCCATGAGGCGGTCAATCTGGAAGACCAGGAATGATCCTGAACAGATGGGGCTATGACAATCCTCAAGTCACCATGTCCCCACTCATTTTAAAATATTGATACCTTTTAACCTAATAAAAGTATTTGTTATTCTAATCATTTACCATTTCCTTCTTAGCATTTTTGAAAATTTGCAGCTTCAATCCACCTTTGGACCTCAGCGACAGTCTAGAGAACTGTAATGCCAATAATAGAGGTGCTCACTACAGGGAGCTCTGAGCTGTCCCAAGTGAAAACGTCTATCACAAATAATGGAAAACACTAGCAGCCCTGAAGACTAAGCTGCTAGTCAGTTGAAAAGCGTTGCCCAATGGTTTAGTACCTCAAAATACCAAATACCACCCACACAACCTTAAAATTAGAATTTTGGGCCACATTCCAGTTCTCCCTTCTTTCTATTGATGGAATTCAGTACCAACTTCAGTATGAGAACCTCAACGATGTTGTCCAACAATTAATAAATGGCATCTACTCCATGGGTGCCCACTCCAGTCATTCCCATGCCTCCGCTGTTCCTTCTACCATTTGAGACCTTTATGACTCATCCCAGCTGCCGCCAGGAGAACTCACACTGGGCCCCAAGCACTATCTTCGCATCTTTGTTCACCCAGCTATTCACCACCTACTCTATTTAGTTGCTATGTACCGTCAAGAGGTTTCCTGACAAATGGGTCTCACTGAGTCCCTGCACACTCACATCATCAATTTTTATAATACAGCCTCCTCCTTTATTCACAACAATTGTGAGGCCATTATTGATAATTGACAGTTGATCAACGAGGTCTGAGACCAAATTTTGGTGTTTGATAGTGGGATTTCTGGCTATCTTGAGGATGAGCTGCGTCATAACGTTCAGCTCCTCAAGGCAACTTGAAATCAGCGCCTCCTTCATGTTTAGGGTCTGGTATGAACACTACAACAGCACTATTGGGAGCTGGCCTCTTGTGACTACTCCTACAGGAGTGAAGGTCCTGAAGGGCCTAGGGGCTGAAGGACCCAAAGGGCGTGTAGGATCCGAAGGGCTAGAGAGTCCCCAAGGACCTCCTGGGCCCCCAGGTCCCTCTGATTTCACCCCCGATGACCTTGAGGACCCATGATGGTAGGATGTGATAACAGCCTTGGCTGCACTACGTGATCAAATTTGGGATGTAGCTCAAGGATGCAAGTTCTGAGTGGATGGAGTCCCCATTGACCCTAGAGTCTCCATTGGCGCCCTGTTAGATGAAATGAGCAACCTAAGTGCTTTCACTGAACTTACCAATACTTGCATTTCTCAGAAGGAGCAAACTTGTCATGGGTTTAAAACCCATTTAACCACCCTTGAGAGCCAGCTTTGCCTTCAGGGTACCAACATTCAAACCCTAAAAGAGCAACTCACAAACTAGGCTTTCATTTACTCCATCAACCAAAATTGGGATGATAACTAAGAGGACCTTGAGGGCCTACAACGACGGGTAGACCAACATGGCACCTGCAACTATGTGGAGACTGAGACCTTGGAGCCAGCGCCCATCCCCAGTGCTAACACCATCCTCACTCCACTTGAATTAACTTTAAACCTAATTTTAAAGAAAGGTTCACCCACGGCCAGGAGAGCATTGCCTCCTTTCTGTACGCATATGAGAGCTCCATGGAGGAGGCCACCATTCAGCAGAAGGTAAAGCATATCCACTCCTGCCTAGATAGCACCACACGGGAGATCATGACCCCCATTTGAAGGAGTGCACCACCTGGGAACAGGTCCACATCGCCTTAATCCAAGATTTCAGCAGCAATCAAACTTTGGCCAAGCAAAAACAGGCGTTCATGGGTATCTGACTGAATAAAGTAGAAAGCCCCATGGTTTTTGCCAGCCGCTTTTACTCCAAAGCACAACCCTTAGTCATTACAAATTATATCACCCTGGATGATGCTAATACCACCATCATTTTTGAGTTGGGATCCTACCTTGAGGTTCAAATGCAGATGATTGGACAGAAGAATAGATTTACCTGCATCTGAGAGATCAAGGAAGCACTTAACGAGATCCCTGCGTCAACTCTACACTTTAAGGCTACATTTACAGGCCCTATAACCGTCTTAGAGTCCATGTCGTTATAACCAGAAAAATCCTAGACCTCGATGCACTTAATTTAATGGTTTCAGACACAGTGCCAAGGCCTGCTGGAAACAACTTGCTGAGGAGGCAGGAAAAGGGCCATCAGCATGAAGGACGAGGCGCTTCATGCTGACCTCCCTACCCAGCATCAAGGATCCTCCTTAACCTTGAATGAACCTGGAGCTACTACATCTGGAGAAGAAGTTTTGGTATCCAATGATAATAAAGAAATTGATACTGCTTACTCTTCTTTGAATGACTCTCCCATGTTCCTCACGCTGCCACCCCAATTCAGAAGTCTGGTTACCCAGGTTACAGTTTGAGTCCATAAAATACCAGTCCTTGCCAAAGTTGACAGTGGCTCCCCCTGTGAATGTCATATCCTCCAAGTTAGTGAAGCGCATCAAGGTCACTCCAGATATGCCACACTATATGAAGTACAGCACAGCTGGCCCCCAATGTACCCGATCTATAGGAGCTTATTCCTCTATACCATTAGGGTTTGGAAAGCTTGCTGTAAACACCCCCGCTGTCGCTCTAGATAACCCTAGCTATGACCTGCTTCTTGGGACTCAATTTCTTTGAGACTACACACAAATACTACATTATGATGACGTCTTTCTATCCCTACTAGGGCGTCGGGACCTCTGATCTTTAAGACCTCTCACAATTCTAAGACTGAGGTCAAAGCCCAAGACTTTTTACTGGATAGTGAAGGCCAAATCAATTGGCTCAAATATCACATTAGGGGCTCCCAAGTCCGACTGCCCCCTCCTGCTGTTGATGGGCAAGAGAGCATGCCAATCTACTTATCTAGGGCGACTACAATACCTTCAAAATCCCAAGTCATTGCCAACACCTGGGTCCATGTTAACATCCCCTTGGGATACCTATTGGAAGTTTGAGGCCAAGACAACCCATCCACAAAAGAGGTGCTAATCTTCTTGGGGATCCTAGATCCAGCTTATGCTGGATCAATATTAGTGTTGTTGGCCAACCTTACTGAAAAACACAAAATAGTAGATCTAAACAGTCCTTCCACGTATGCCCGCCTACTACTGGTGGAGGCTATTGCCAATGTCTTTTTTTTGGGGTCTTGAGATATCTTGGCTTGGAAGCACCTCAATCAGTCAGTCTGGTTGATACCAATATTGGCAAAGACCTCTCAGATGACCAACAACGTAAGATTCAAGAGTGTTGGAGGAGTATTCGGACCTATTTTTGGCCTTGACCTACGACTTCAGATGAATGAACAGAGTCCTACATCATGTAGAAACTGGGGAAGCTTCCCCCTTCCAGTACTGACCTTACCAAAAGAGCAAGGGTGAAGAAGCTCAGGTGGCGGTGGAACTCAAACAACTACTCAACGCTGGACTCCTGGTACCATCGCGCAGCCCTTAGGCCTCTCCTCTTAAGCTGGTTCAGAAAAAGGATGGCAGCCACTGGGTGGTGATGTACTACCAATGAATCAACTCCATCACCAAGAAGGACAGCAATCCACTGCCCCAAATTGATGATTCCCTCCATCTGCTTGCCAGATCCCAGTAATTTTCTGCCATTGACCTTGCCAGCAGATATTTGCAGGTTGAACTCGCCCCTGAAGGATGAGCTAAGTGCGCGCTCATAGCCAACAAAGGACTATTTGAGCTCACAAGGTTGCCCCAGGGCCTTTCTAACACCCAGCCACTTTCCAATGTGCCATGGACGGGGTCCTTGGGGACTCGAAGCTTTCATGCGTCCTCATCTACCTAATGACATTACTGTCTTCTTACAACCCTTTAATGGGCACATCGAGAATCTCTGGGTGTCTTCAATCAGCTACAAAAGGCTTCTATAAAGCTTAAACCTTCGAATTGCTCTTTCTTCCAATATGAACTGGAGTTCTTGGGACAAAAAGTTTCCAAGTGCGGCATCCATCCTATACTAGACAAGGTTGACGCCCTAGAGAATATGACACGCCCCCGGAGCTTATGGGATATCCAGGTATTCCTAGACATGGTGTGCTATTATCATCAGTTTATCCCACACTTTGCTGACCTAGCCAATCCACCTTTATACCTCATGCAGAAGAATGTGCCATTTAAATGGCGGCCTGAACAAGAACAGGCTTCTAATGCCTTGAGAACTGCTTTATGTACTAAACCCATTCTAGTCCACTGCGCTTTGACCAATCCTTCACGTTGTTTACTGATGCAAGTGATGTTGCTGTTGGGGCTATCCGAGCCCAACATGATGAAAACCAAGTCGACCATCCCATGGCTTATTTTAGTAAGATGTTGAGTAAGGATGAACGGAACTACAGCATTACCAAGAGGGAGTGCTGGCTGTCTTACTAGTCGTCAAACATTTCCAGCCCTATCTCTATGGTACTCATTTTACTATTATCACAGGCCACTCCTTGCTCTGGTAACTTCAGCAAATGAAGGAACCGGATGGCTAATTAGCCAGGTGGGCTTTATGGCTACAGAGCTATGATATCACCATTGTCCGTTATGCAGGCGCAGCTCACTAAAATGCCGATGGCCTCTCCAGGATGCCAGTGCTAGAAGCTTTGACCCCCAGGAGGACCGGCTCTATGATCTTTTAGGACGACCTGAGAAGTGGGAGTTGGAGACCCCCAAAGTCCAAGCTGAACTCTGAAGGATGACTTGAGACACTAAAATTAAAGATGGGCTGCTTTACAAGAAGATTAATAAGAAGTGGCTCCCATATTTCCACCCCTCCTCCTGAACTGATGTCATTCTAGAGTGCCATTCCACTGTGGGACATGGGGCCATTAAGAAGACTCATGAATAAGTGAAGTCAAGATTTTACTTGGACCAAATGGTAGAAGCTATCAAAGAGGTCTTGGAGGCATGTATAACTTGCCAATCTCAAGACTGAGCCAATCCTCAATTCCAACACTTGGTTGTCACCCTACTGGGCCCTTCAATGTAGTTAGCATTGATGTGGTGGCCCTCTTTCCACTGGGTTACATGACCATAAGTATTATCCTAACTGTACACTAAACAAAGTGGGTTGAAGCAATTTCAGTCCCAGATGCCACTTCCAAAGCCACAGCCCTCTTCGTCATTTGATCCATTTTCACCCAGCATGGATGCCTCCAAACCTTACTTTCAGACAATGGGTTGAACTTCACTTCACAGGTAGTACAAGAACTTACCTCACTCTTCAGCACTACCCAGAGTTTTGCTTCTTCTTACCACCCCTCTACTAATGGGGTGGTAGAACGTGCTAACGGAACTCTTATTTCCATTCTACAGAAGTTAGCTGCCTTAGATCCTGCCCGTTGGAACCATTACCTACCCAGCGCTTTGCTTGCCTACAGGGTAAGCTACCACCGAGTCATCAAGATGTCCCCATTCAAAGCCTATATGGGCGTGTACCTCAGCTACCAAGTAGCATCTAGCCATTTATCAAGACCTCCACACCAGAGAACTCCAAATTAACTATGAGGGCCTTAGCCAAAGAAATTGTCCAGCTTCAAAACCTTACCACACAAGGCATTGTCACCACTACTGGAAGAGAAACATCCTGATTTAATTTCTGCCAACTCTCATTACCATATTTTCAATTAGGTGACCTTGTTTTCTTCCATCACCATTGACATGGAGGCTGACAAAATAATCTAGAAGTTCTTTGGTCTGGACCCTATAAAGTCATTTGTAGGGTGAGGTCTGAGTACTCCATTGCTGACGTCAACCAAGGGACCATGGTCAATCGGGTGCATGGTCAGTTCCTTCAGCCGTATACCCCCAACAGGATCTTGAGGGGGGCATTGTTGGGATTTGAGATACCTAACAAATTGAATTCCCCACTTCTGAATTGAGCCATCCCAAATCAACTTCTAAAACTATTTGAATTCAAATGACTTCAGGATTTCCATCCTCAGTTCCTGAGTCATGTTATGCGGCGTTTCCACCGGTTTGGTCAGGTGGGTTGCGAAATACATTGAGGATGCCCATGAGGTGGTCAATCTAGAAGACAAGGAAAGATCCTGAATGGAAGGGACTGCGATGATCCATGAGGCAGTGTGCCGCACTCATCTTATAAATATTGATACCTTTTAACCTAATAAAAGTATTCAGTATTTTAATCATTTTCCGTTTCCTTCTCAACCTTTTTGCGAATTTGCATCTTTGAGCCGCCTTCAGACCTCAGCAACAGTCTAGAGAACTGTAACACTGACAGCCATGAAACGTCAACATTGCCATTAAACTTCCCTCCGGTGTCTCACCAGCAATGATCTTCTGCTTATGGTTAGTATTCCTCCATCAGACATACTCAAAACCTAAAATGGAAAAAGCTAGAAAATGTGTCCCTGATGTTTCCCTCTTGATCACAGAAAACTAGCCATATTTGGCTAACGACATGATTAGGTAATTGGACTTTTTATCCATTATGGCAGGTTGCAAACCAACTGATCAATTTGCTAGTTGTAGGTGGAATCACTCGCCTTGTAACTGCTCATTAAATTCCAAATTATTTGGTGATGAAACCTGCTTGATCACAATCAGTACACCTGATGGTTAATCAATGATCAACTATCATATGCCTTCATTTCATCAGCAACTCTGCCCAACGAGATCTTAAGAATTCACCAGATCGATCCCCAATGGATCAAAACCTGTCAAATTACCTAAAATCCCCCAAACATTATTAACCCTAAATTGGGGTCAACCAATATCCAATTCACTCTCTATTGGGAATTATCCCTAGTGATCCACAGGTAATCTAGGAGGCTGGAAAGGTGGGCAAAAATCCCAACACATCCCCCCTATTGCCTAGATTTTCAGTGAGAATAGGATCAGGACAGGAGAATGCCTCAGACCAGGTCAAATATCTGTTGGTTTCCAGCGGATCAGAGCCAATCTTCACTCAATGCTGCTTAGGACAACCTTCAAGATGCGGTTCTCTTCCTTCTCTTCCTCGCATCCACCTCCTCAGAGCGCAGTCATCATGATCCACTGTTGTGCTGGGCTGATCAATTTACTTGTGACAATGCTAGTCCTGGAAAGCCGGTTTTCCCCCTGGTCATGGCATATGACCCATTGTCATATTCAAGATCTTGGTCCTGCAACCTTGATTTCCTTATCTCCCTCCTCATCCTTAACAGGAGGTTTCTACCATCAATACTTGCCTCTTCACATAATCTAATAATTATCAATTATATTCGCTCTTGTTATAAATTTTAAAAATCATATCATTCTTGCATTTTTTTCTATAGAGCATAATTAATACCAAATTAATTATGTGACTAATAAAAAAAGTCCAACATCCACCCCGTTCATCCAGCTCATATGTTGAATATATTTTCTTAGTATCACCAAATCTTGACAGTATTTCTGACAAAGATGCTTGGCTCTTCCACTATGTGAGTTGTTCTGCGCGAAAAACTCTCTTCTATGGTCCCCTAGGATTCATACTCCCAAACAAGCACCTATAGGCAGTCCTTCTGCTGAACTACCAGAAACGGTATCCAACCCCAACAAAACCAGAGTGGCAACTATCTTGAACACCTTGCAGCCAATTATTCCTCTGTCATCAATTCCCAAATTGGATTTCAATACTCTCATAGATTTGACTCCTTTTGCAGATACTCCTACTATTACCGTCAAACCTCCTAAAGCAAGGCCATCTGATATTGATCAAATGTTTTGGACTGGATCCAACTTGCTTCTAGATTTCCTTTTTTGACTTGGCCAATTTTAGAAACCAGCTGTTATTTCAACCAAACTGGCCATCAGAAATTACGAATATTCTGAGCCGCCCTACGCAGAATTGAGGGCCCAAGCGACCAAAGCTCTTTCCATAGCTCTGAACCCCTCTGATCTCACAGATAAATTTTAGATCGTGATATTGCAGCAATGTCCTTCATTTTGCAGATCAAGTTATTTAGCGTTGGGCCACAAAGATTCCAATCTCCCCCAAATTCCATCGTTAGTTCTGTTTTTGAATCCAAGAAGCTCATAGTCATTGTCTTCAGGATGCTGTCTGCATCTTACATAACTAACTTATATATGGAGCTTCTCATAGATACCTCCCACTTATGTCTTTAATTGTGGAATGATTTGGCAACCCACACCTAGTATCACATGCATAATGCCAGCTTATATGTCCAATGTTCTTGACGAAGCCCGTTGGTAAGTGCTCAAGACCAATCTTTCAGCTCCAGTGCCATATTGGGATTACATGGGGTTATTCGCCAACTGCCTCTTCTTGTTTTGTTGCTTCCCTCCATGATCTGGGGTATCACGTTTGTAAATAACTGATAGCTCCATTTCTCCTCCCCTCATCACGTTCTCTCAGGGATCAGCCTCCGCTCAACAAACTTGGCTTTGAGTAGTTTTAGCCCTTTCTAGCGTCCAATCTCAAATAGATTTTGACGACTTATTCACCCCTACTGTTATACATTTTCCCTTCCCCAAGAGGCAACTTAGGTGTAATTATCCCTGGTCAAGAATACCCAATAAAAAAATATAAAAACATTTGACTTTTTTATGTTTTTTGTATATTTTTTCTACTATTATTATATTTTTTTATTGTTTATCAATCGTTTTTTTCTTTTTATATGGGACATGACCTTTACTCAGTTCAACAGTCCATCTTTTTTATTATCACCCAAACTGGTTCCTAGGTATACTCCAACCTACCAGGTTTCATTGTTCAGGGGTCTTATTTTTTTAGGACTTAACCATTTATTTTGGTTCAGCAGTCCTTTTTAGGACTTATACCAAAAATGTCAGGACATAACCATCTGAATGGTTTAGCGGTCTTTAGGGAACACTCTTATTAGTTTTTCTTTGATACACTGCTTTAAATATTAAGCATGGAACCAATTCACAATCCTTCCATCCAGAGGTTCTTGATGGAATAGGCGTCCATCACCATCATGGCGATAATCTCAAATGGACCTGACCACAATGCATCTAACTTGTTTCTTCTGAAACCATGCATGTCACAATAGGCAACTTTATTTCCTAATTGGTATTTTGATAATGCCGGTCAGTTATTATTGTCCATAATTTTGCCTTGATTTTCTTCTTCAAGGTCATATCAAATGCTTGCTATTGCATCTCAATCATGATTTTAAAAGTTGGAGCAAGTACTGTTCAGCACTCATCCCTGATGTTGGTTCAACCACCAAATAAAGAATTGGTGGTAATGCATCCTTCCTTCAATGCAATATTTCAAAAGGAGTTTTTCCATTGCTTTATGCCAAACGATGTTATACGTGAACATTATCAAATTGATGTATGTTCCCCATGCAGAAGTTTTCTTTGAGACCAGCTTCCTCAGCGTCCTGGACAGCATTCCATTGATTCGTTCTACAAATCCGTTCATCTCCAGTTGGTAAGGTACTTACATGACTCCTTGGATCCCCATTATCTCGTTCAACCTTTGGATCACATGGGATGTGAAATTTATTCTATTGTCGCTTAACAAGACTATAGGCATCCGTATGTTATACAACTTGATCCAGGATAAACCTTACAGTGCTTGTAGCATCCACTTTTTCTAGGGCCTTCATTTCGACCCATCATGTCAAATGGTTAATTGCAACTATGATATACTTAACTCCCCCTGTGCTCATAGTCAGTGGTCCCATAACGTTAAAGGCCACTGTATGTCAGGCAAATTCATGGAAGACCAGATAATATCTGGTCACGTTCTTGTGAGATTTTTGCAACTGGCACTCCACACAGCAAGTCAGATAATCGGCCACATTGTGGTTTGTAAATTCCCAGTAAAAAACTTGCAAATGTGGTCAGTTATCTTCCTCAGGCCTCCATGCCCAACAACCTTATGCGCAGCTTGAATTTTTGCCATTTTTTCTGACAGTCTTGGGAATAATAGTCATTTTCATCATTTGTCTTAAAAACTTGTTTATCCTTGGTCTTGGTGTTTTCCATCGCCTTCCAAAGTGCACCTGGATCTCCTGGGGCTCATCCCTGATTTCTCCCAATGACCATCGTTATGGAACATCTCATCTTCTTGTTGTTATACCACTTGGACCATTGGTAACTTTGATAAGCCATCTGCATTCTGGTGACAAGCTCACACTCAGTGAACTATCTCATAGTTGTAAGCCTGAAGCTTTTATGCCCATCGAGCCAGAAGTCCTTCCAGTTCTCTTAGATTATGCAGCCAACGCAGAAAGGAGTGGTCCGTCACCACTTTAAAGTGCATACTGTGAATATACACTAAAACTGCTTACAGGCATAAATCACCGCAAGGCATTCATGCTCAGTAACTGTGTAATAACGTTCAGCTTCTGATAGCATCTGGCTCACATAAGCTACAGGATGCTCATCCCCAAGCTCATCTACTTGACTCTGGATGGCACCAACTGCCATTAACAAAGCATTGTTCTATCTTATAAATTCTTAATTGAAATTCAGATATTTTAATATGAGAGAATTTACCAGATACCAGTGTAACTCATGGAAAGAACTTTGGCCTCTTAATTCTAAACGAATCTATTCTTTAGAGCCTTCAGCAAATGAAAGAAGGGCTTGTCAATTCTCGCAAAATCCTCTATAAATCTTCAGTAGTATCTGACCATTCCAAGTAACACTTGGATATCTTGGAAACTTCTCAGGATGGCCATCTGCTCTATGGCCTCAATCTTCTGGGTTTGTGGCTGCAGTCTACTTGAGTTGATAACGAATCCCAAATATTCCTACTCTTTCTTGAAGAAGAGCACTTCCTCAGCTTAATATTCAGATTAGCCGCGGACAGTCTCTTGAAGACTTCTTTCAAGTGGTGTAAAAAATCTTTAAAGGTCCTACTGAAAACATTTATATCTTCCAAGTACACCAGAACGCCTGACAACTTCAAGTCATTCAATATGGCGTCCAAGGCCCTCTGGAACGTTTCAGGCACATTATAAAGATTTTGGGCATCCTAATTTTTTGGTACATCCCCTACGCGTTGATTATCGCACATTTCTCCTAGTCTTCCATTGGTAAATCGATTTGCCAATGTCCCAATTTTAGATCCATCGTGGAGAAATACTTCTCCTCTCCAAAATGATCTAATGCATCATTGATTCGTGATAGTGGATATGAATCTTTCTTCAATATTTTGTTCAGCTTCTGATAATTGATCACCAACCAATTAGAGACGTCCTTCTTCTTCACGATCAGGATAGGGCTTGCCCAGGGACTTGATGATGGAATTATAAGCCAGTGCTTCAATAGTTTTTTAATCTCCTCTTCCACTACTGCTTCAGTGGCTTTTGGCTATCAAATAGATCTCATCCTTATCGGCAAATTTTCCCCAATGTCAACCTTATAGATGACATTCCTTGCACATCCTAAATTGTGATCATCCAGTTGAATACTTCCCAATGCTTTTCAAATAGTTCAAGCACCTCCTCCTGATGTCTTTCCATCAGATCAGAAAGTTGCTCTAAATTGATCAATAGATTAGTACTCTCAGTCAGCCCTGCTGGTAATCTCATCTCATCAATGTTCTCAGAGTCCTGGTACTTCTCAATTCTGGTGTCAGGATCATATTTTAAATGCAATGATCTGACTCTTTTCAGTTTTCATCAGCTTTCCACTCAAATTCACCAGAAGAACTCGGATTTCTCCATGACCTGGCATAACTATTCCTGTAGCCACCCATGGCTCTATTCTAAACTTCTTCCAGGGGCTACTAACCTCTTATTACAACAGCTCATTTATCTCCAACGTCAATCACGTGTCAACTAAGATCTGTGATACTAGCGTTATGGTCCTCAAATTCTTGATTCATAATGGGATTCCCCGATTTTCTAGGATTTCCATCAGCATTTCTCTTCATTTTCGACCAACTAATTGGTATCAAATTGTAGTAATGCCATCAATGTAGATCAGGTTGATAAAATGTTTCTCTTGGTCAGTGGAGTTTACCCTTTCTCTGATAAACTAATGGTAATATATGACCTAATATGGTTAATGTATCATCTTTGAAGTTACATTTAACTATAATTTCTTAGAAAATCGGTCCTGATCAGAATATCATAGTTTTGGCTGGCCAAAACTATTGCTGGGGCGGATACCACTAAAGATTCAAATAAGAGTGGTAAAGCACTATAAGCTCCACAGGAGATGGTTATAGTCAGCCTGGCGGTCCCATGTGAATTTCTTATGCTCCAAATCAGGTGAGATTCTCATCTTCTTCACCAGCTTGGTCAAGGCAATATTGATAGGCGCTCCACTGTC
Organism: Massospora cicadina; assembly: GCA_022478985.1. Taxonomy (NCBI): domain Eukaryota; kingdom Fungi; phylum Entomophthoromycota; class Entomophthoromycetes; order Entomophthorales; family Entomophthoraceae; genus Massospora; species Massospora cicadina. The sequence goes on along the minus strand of JAKSZP010014626.1, from coordinate 85,677 downwards.
CATTATTACCCTCACCCATACACAATTAACCATTATATCAATATATGTACACTCAGAGTATTGTAAAAATGTATTTACTGAGTTTATAACAGCGTTATTTGCTGAATTAGGGGTGTGAATAACTTGCGCCAATAGATCAGGAAATGCTTCCTTAATCATGCTAAGGGGAGTAACAGGTTTGCCTTATCTAATCTGACCTTGGACAGATCTTCAAGTTTCTCCACAGATCAAATCATTTCTGCTAGTTGTTGCACATATGGGCGAGTGACCTTCTTGATTAATATGGGGTCGATCACCTTTACTCCAGACCTGATCACTACATTGACATCTAAATTGACCACTTAATAAAGCTGGTCCTGTGCATTTTCATTGACGAACAGAACACTGATGTCAATTCTCAATCCAAGATATTGGCGGAACGGTTTTAACCGCAGCTTTAGACTGTTCCCTGTCTAGGCTGCAGGCCCTTTTCCTGACTCTTATTGCAGGTTTGGCCTCTTTTTGCCTGGACCACGTTGATCTGCTCCTTTGGCTTCTTGCTTTAGCATTGAGCATCAAAGTGTCCCTTCCCTCCACCCTGATGACAGCGTATGTACTTCTTATCTGTCCTCTTGAACTCCTTAGTCTTCTTTCCTAGAACGGCTCAATTATTAAACTCTTTAGCACTTTCAGTCATCTTCATAGGATTCTAATTTTGAACTGAACTCAGCTTGAAGCTTCTAATAGGGGCCTCTAATGTGGCTCCTAGTATATTCAAATGATCCATTATTTGTGAGGTGGTAATTTTGGTTGCAAACATGGAAGACATCATTCATTGTAAATTACAATAGGGCCAAAGGGCTGCTTGTAATGTGAATTTGTGCATCAAAATTGTTCAGTACTTTTGCTTTTGACCAAAATCTGTGATTCTTGGTAAAATTGGTAGTGAAACTCACTAAAGACTCGTCCTTCTGGAATTGGATTCCTATAGATTCCTGTTTGCGATTCAACACATGCAAGAGACTTCCAAATTCTTTTATTATGGCAGCATTGGCCTCTGAGTAAGACCAGCTGTCCCCTCTAGGTGAGGTAACACCAAGTTCTGACAGTCTGTGTCCAAAAATTTTATCGCCATCAAAGCCTTTTGGTGATTACCATACTTGAACATTGTCATGTCAAAAAATGGAAGAAAGCAGGGGCATTATCCCATTGAAATGCGGGTAATTTTGGCGTAGCTCTAAATTCCTTTAAAATTTCTCTAGCCACCATTCTTGGTCTGGCTACTTGATTGACTTGAGTTTAATTTCAGAGTTCATCTCTGAAATGGCTGCAAATGCAGGCGGCACTTTCTTGGAATTGTCAACTTCCCAACTGGAGTTCTTGGGGTCCTTTCTTCAGCATTGGTTGCCACATAGGGTTCACATTTGCATCTATGAGTCTTTTAATTCTTCAACTTGTTTCACTAGATGAACTATATCTGAGTTAGTGAAAACAATCAAATGCAATCCACTCTGCATTCAGTTTTCCTAAATAAACTTCTCAAGCTAAACCTCCTTTTTTCTTTAATGACATTACTTCCTTAGTAACTCATTGCCAATATTTGGAAACATCTTTGACACCTTCTTTGATCTTGGTAACTCTCTCTTTGAGGCAGCAAATTCTCTGTGATTGGAAGAATTCAAATTATTGTTAATGTTTGCCAACTCTGTCCAAAGTTTTCTTAACTAGTCCTTGTATGACATCTTATTGGCATATCTTACTCAACTACCCCCTGTAGTGAGCATCAATTGTTAAAAATTGGGACCGGCTACTCTGATGATGAGTACAAAATGTTACAATCCTGGGTCTTTCACCAATTGATAGATCCCAAAATTTTAATGCACAGGTTCTATATGTGCACGATTTTTATTTTGATAGTAGCTGATACTTAATTAATAAGAAGTATAATGACTTATCTGTAGTTGGATAGATAAACCTAATACGGTCCAACTCTAGACCTAAAATACTGTTGATGTCAACTATAGGGACTTCTTCCCTTATCCGCCTAACTTGATTCACTCTTATATTCAGAGGTTACGGTCTTTCTTCTTGTCACATGGAGTCTGCAGAGATTCCCATCAGTTTAGCTTTCCTTCTAATGATCCTCAATTCTTACTCTTTATATGACAAAAGAGTCTTCATATACATTATACCACAACAATAATAACTGAAGATGAATAGATTGTAAAACAATATTGATTTCTAACTAAACTCTTTTTTATTAATGTGAAAAGTTAGAAAATTTATAAAGGTAATTAGCGCCCAGCTCCTTGGTTGGCGCCTCAGCCATGAAACAGCAACCATTGACGTTGAACTTCCCTCCATCGTCTCACCAGTGATGGTCTTCTCCAATTGGTTAGGATTCCTCCTTTGGACTCCTAGAGACCTAAAATTGACATAGCCAGAAAACATGCCACAACTTTATCCGCTCAAAAACAGAAAACCAATCATATTTGGCTAACAAGCTGCTTAGGTAATAGGACTTTTTATCCATTATGGCAGGTCACAAACCAACTGATTAGTTTTCTAGTTGCAGGTGGCATCACTTGTCTCGCAACTTCTCAAAAAATTCCCAGTTGGTTGTTGATGAAACCTGAGCAATCCCAATCAGTACATCTGATTGTTAATCAATGATCAACTATCAAATGCCCTCAATTCGTCAGCAACTCTGCCCGATGAGATCTTAAGCATTCACCCAGATCAATCTTCAATGGATCCAAACCTGTCTAATTACCATAAATTCCCCAAACATTATTATCTATAGTTGGGGTCAACCAATATCCAATTTATTTGCCATCATGAATTATCCCCTAGCAATCCACAGGTAGTCTAGGAGGTTGGAAAGGTGGACAAAAACCCAACACCATATTATCATAGGTTTCTGGAGGCCTAGTATTTGCTTAACTTTAAGCTGGGATCCTTTATCTCTAACATGTAAACCATCTCACTAATATTAGGTAAAAAAATTTTATGATAAAACTTTTATCAAGACTGTGCCTATTCATTATTTGATGTTTTTTAAAACAGACATCATTTTTGACTAATCTGCATAAGCTACAATCCTTCTTCTAAATTATTTAAGTTTCAACTTTGATGGCATAGAGACATAAATGGATTAATAGAAGTAATCAAGCCTATTGTTAAGTCATATTACATCTTTAACAAGGGGATAGCTCAGATTACTATATCTAGAAGAATCCTCTTATTAAGGAAGAAACTATGAGTATACTGGAGTTAATCCCTCACTCTCTAGAAGGAACCCCACCAGTACATACCCACCTCTTTTAAATATATTAGAACAAAACGAAGATAGGGGAGATAGACCCCCTTTTACAGATGACAACGGCCAAAGAAATTACCAGACAGTTGGAATGACGACATTTGCATTATTTTGATACCTGCCAAATGAAGAGATCTAAAATATTAAAATGACGATGATGTCACCATTTATTGGTTTTTAAACTCCTTTTCATACCTTTGATGGGCAATGTAATTTACAAATTGATTGATGGCAGTTAAATTACCAAACAACAAACTAAACTAAGTTACCTGACAGAAAGAAATCAAACCTTACATCCAAATAATACCCAAAAAGGCAACCAACCAATATTTAGAGAAAATCAAAACCCTGAAGCAAGGTGCATCAAAGCATCACCAACTGAATCTTGACCTGCGTACGCTATTACCAAATTGGTAAGAAGCTGTAACTGGAAGATATTTTGCCACCCCAGACCAAGAAGCAGGCATTGAGAGAAGGTCCATTAAACATTCTGGTGCAAGGATGTCCATCATGAGATGGAGCTTACAGATTCAAGCATTGAATGAGATGGATGTCGCCACCAAGGTGGAAATCAAAAAGAGACTCACAAGGAGTTTGTGAACCCCCTACGATATTATTAAACCCCTCACTCCCATTTATAATTAAGGTTTGCTTATTTTTATATCTCAATTATATCCAAGAATAATAAAATAATTTATTTTTTTGAAATGAGAATCCTTAACCACAAAATCTTAATTTTATCCTTGTTATCACATGTAATGGGATTCAGTGAAGAGCTCGCTGATAACTAGTTGGGGTTCTAAAGAAAGAGATTTGAAAAATGATTCATTTAAAAGATTATATAATTAAAATCTATAGAACTTACAAAAAAAATGGTTAGCCTGGCAGGGTAATTCCTGCAATCAACCCTATTGCAGGTTTTGTTTAATACAAGTTCAAAACCTGTACTGGCTAGAAAAAATCTCAGTGTGGTATATTTGTCCCAAGGTTGACCCACCTCAAATACTTCTAACATATAAAACTTAGTTCAAAATTTAAAAATTCATAAATCAATATTATTGGTTTGGTTATCTGGATATTTTTTGTATGTTTAGATTTCTAATTTGATGCGTTTGAGTTGGGTAAACATGCTGGAAGATTTTTTCAATAATTAATCGGATAAAATTCAATGTAATAAATATTTTAATCTCCTTTTCGTTTTGGTTCCCTTATTTCAAGGTAAGATCAATGGAAAAACACACAACTTGTAATTCTTATTAATTGACGCTAAAATAAAGCAAAAGTTTAACTTAACTTGGTTTAAAGCTTATTCTTTTAGTTTTGGTCCTCAAGTATCTTTCTCAAAGCCACCCAACTTTATGGGGCTTCTCTCTCCTTTACAGCCATGAAACTAATATTCCTTGATACAACTAAGTGGTCTGAAGAGGCTGGACCATATTTGCACCTCAGCCTATAGTGCAAACCAGGTGCTAGAGACCTGATGAATCTTGATAAATCCATTGACCAAACCCTGATGAATCCACAGGTGGCAGAGGCCAGATTGGCTACAGGATTTGATTCAGAAGTTCAGTGTGAGAATGAGATGTGGTGTTTGGTAAATTCCATCAGTGATAGAGGGTGGTTTAACAGGTGCACCACCATACCTCAGCCATTTGGGCCAAACCAATGGGTATAACCAATTATTACACTTAAAGTCAAATATATGTATACCCTTAGAGGACAGAAGCAACTTATAAAATAAGGTTGTATTAGTGGTAGATTGAAACTTGGGATACCCATTTTGTTACAATATTCCAAGGTCTATTTTCTTAAGAAGGTTGCTATCGCTCAGAAGCTGGCTAAATGGGTCTGGTTGCCACCCCAATGCATCAAACTCATTGTTAAAATTTTTGTTTTGTGGCTTCTGATAACTTGGTTGGAGGCAGATGTGGTGTGAGGACTTTGGCGATCAAGGCAACTCCCAACAGGGTCTTTAAGAATATTTTCTATTATCTTAGACCCTTAAATTTCCCCATGCCTTACCAATGTACCTTCTTAAAAACCAATTATTTGAATTTTACTTTATTTAGAGTTCTGTAGCCAAAAATTGGGCCTCCCTGGGCTCCTCACTTAGTGGAGAGTTATGTAACAAAATGGTTCTTTGCTTATTATGTTTATAATTATAGACTTAAAGTACTTTATTTAATTTAAGAATCCAAATCCAGTCAATCTGATTTATTAGTTGATTTGGATGTTTTTGCATGATTGGGATTTCTAATTTTGTGCGATAGAGATAGTCAAACAAGCTGAAGGAATTTCACAATCAATAATTATTTAAAATCATAATAAGATAATAATCTAAGAACCTCATCATACAGATTCACTAATTTCCTGGTAGAATTAATGGGGCGATTCTCACCTTGAAATTTTTATTTAGTTGAAGCCAAAATAAAGCAATAGTTTTAAAATAACTTATTTTTAAGTTTATTCCTTATTTTTCAGGTTGGTCCTCGAGTGTCACTCCTAAAGTACACCCAACTTAATGGGGGTTTGCTCTCCCTCAGCCACAAAACCAATATGTAACAATATAACTAAGTGACAAAGAGGTTGGACCAAATATGCACCTTGGCTTGTTGTGCGATCCAGGTGCCAGAGCCCTGATGAATCTCAAGATATCCAGTGGATCAAACTCTGATGAATCCCCAGGTGGTAGAGACAATCAGAGCAAGGCCATGATCCAGAGGTCCAGTGGTGAGGATGAGAAGAGGTGTTTGGCGGATTTAATTGGCAGTAGAGATTGGTTGGACTGGTTCACCACCATACCTCAGCTTATTGGGCTGAACCAATGGCTATAATCAATTTTTGGCACTTAGAGTCAAATACAATTTTCCCTATTAAATGGAGGTAACCCTTAAATTAAGGCTTTTGTTGATGGCGGATGAAAACTTGGGATTCCCATTACTAAAGAAGGTATTCATTTTTGAGGACATCTTGGCTGTTGAGAACGCCAAGAAAGAGGTTAGTCAGTGCTTCTGTTGAGTCTTGTTAGGCCAATGTACAGAAGATCTGTTTAGATTGTTAACATTAATACCACCAGAAGGTCTCAAACAGTTTAATTAGTCATTGATGATACATTAGATAGTACTAGAAAAAATCTACTCAGTGACGATGATTATGCGCCTTCAGAAAATTGCCTGGTGTCTAATCTTTGATAATAGAACCCTTTCACAGAAAGTTGCATCACAAGCTAAGCAAGTTAGGGCCAAGAATATGACCATGGTGCTCACTGCAGGAGTGACACCATCAAATCAGAGTGAAGAAATTGAGATTCACCAGGAACAGACTTACAGTGAAGATATGGAGGACTTTCACGTTAGGATTACTCTGAACTTCCGGCAAGAAAGGATGAAAATTCCATGCAAGGCCTTGTATATTGTAACTTGAAGTATCATATTTTTAAGGCCAACTTGAGCATGTCAAGGAAACTGCTAGGAGAGCACACATTGTATCATACCATTTTGACTGGACCTAACACTATTAAGAAGATTAAATCTACCATTAAAATAATCTGATAAAGAATTTTTATTTATTTAACTGAGGCAAGCCAACCAGGGGATGGGCATTACCAAAAGAAAGAAAGAAAGAAATGACATAAAACCTGAGCAGGGTCAACTTCATTGAAGAAAGTTTATCCACCTTCGTATTGGGACTAAAAACTTTCTGGTTACATCATGGGTAAGGTTTTCGTGTTATTAGATCTACTAACCGCCAATAGCTTCTTTCAGCTGTCACCCCAATTGATGTGCAAAGGGCGGGAATCAAACCTGCAACCTTTAGGTTGATAGCCATACACCCTACTGACTCACCTTCCAACCTCTAATCTTATGACAGACTGTTATTTTTTAAAATAATAATAGAATGAACATCTGCGCCTTAAACATATATGGAAATTAGTAATAACAGCACAATTCCATGCTGAACCCTTTTTTACAGTATCTGAATGAGTTGAAAGTGCAACTTTGGATTGTACCAAATCCAGATCCTACCTCATCTTGAGCATCTACTTGGTTAGAGAAACCTTCTTGTCTATTTAATTGACTGCCAAAAAATGTGCATGATTAGCGCTTAAATCATTGAAGAGGACCTAAACTCCAATCCCTACTTCAAGATGAAGTATACATCAAGCGATGGAACCATTAAAGAGATCTTGCAGATGTATGAAAACAGTATGGATGACATGTGCAATTGTCAGAAGGCTCACCATGTCTAAGGCTGCATGAGCCACAACGCTCAAGAGATTCTCAGTGCAAGTTTACTTCCTGGATTGAACTGGAATGAAGTACAAAACATTCTCCTGTCTAAGTTTGGAAGTAATCAAGACATCCATAACATGAAACAAGACTTCCTGCTCATCAAGATAATAATAAAACAATGCTAATTATGCCACTCTTTACTTTATGGCCCAACAACTATGGACAACAAAAATTTTGGATCTATCAACTGCAAAAATAGTGCTACCGATTTCCCTATAGATGCATCATGCTTTTAAGGTGCCCTTGACAGCCATCGTTGCTGCAATGTCACTTAAGCTATCAAGGATCCCTTACCCAATGATTAAGGAACTTATAAGATGGAATACAAGGTATTATGGCGACCGCCTAGAAAAAAAAGCAAGGCTGTTTACGTCGCCCATATCAATTCTGAGAAACCTGAAGGAAAATCTCTAAAACCTTTAAAAATCCTTGGAGAGAACTTGCCTGCAATAGATGCCATAAATTGGGACACTTTTGACGCTCTTGTTTGATATGAGCCACCGATAATAAGGATGTACCCCCAAATAATGATATCACCAATGCAGTAAGTTGGAAAATAAACAACAAAGAGGAAGATAATGATGAAGAAGAGGATGAGGTCAGTTCAGTAATAATTGTTAGTGGCACCTAATGCGGTGGCTGTACCTGCTTGACTACAAGTGAATGGAATTGATGAGTTTGGATCAAACAATATCTACTTGGAACAAGCACCCTAACCTACAAAAATCATCCACACAGTAAAAGAAGTAGAAAACTTGTGATTTCTGCATTAGAGAGCATTGAACCAGATACCAAGTATACCATTAAAGACAAAGTATGGAGAGGATGTTTGAAGCATTTAGAAAATTCAGCCACTGGTGTTTTTATGATTGGAAACATGTTTTAAAAGAGCGTTATTAGGGTTAAAGTGATATTCAGATGGTTCACATAATGGCTTATATTGGTTACAAGAGCACCTGTCAATCTCATATCCCTCAAGCTGATGAAGAAACCCATGCTTATGCTAGACATAGACTGCAATTTTAATTACCAGACAGCTGGTCCAGATGTCTCATGCGCCTTAGGATCATATTCAGCGTTGGCGTGCAGTTTTAGGCACAGATTATGTCAGCTCCATCAGTGGTTTTAGATAAAAACACTACGATTTATTTATCACCAAGTCTTTACTTATGTTTGGTGCTAAGATTGATTTTACCAAGTACTGGGAGTATACTCAGCCAACATCTGCTACTGGTGTTCAAGGATGAATATGTCAAGTTGTGCAAGCAGAGGACATTCTTGTTGGATATCATTCAGCTAATATACCCAATACACTACATCCTTATGATAATAGGTTGTTAAACAACTACCTTACATGGTTAGCGCAGAATAAGTCTTACCAAAGAGCGCAGGTGAGGCCATGGAGATCAGACCTGGTGAATAACGATGACGTTGCTCTCAATCAGTATGAATATACCTTTGAACTCAGTACTCAAAAATTTTACAGTTGCAATGGGGTCCTAGAGCAAGAGCTAAGAGTACTGCCTTAGTTTTATATTACCAGATAGCTGAAGAGCTGAGTGTCATATTAGGGAACATCACTATCCAGCTTATCTACTTAGTGAAAGAACAAGTCGTCACCCAAGCCAGTTTGACAAGCTTTGGCTCCTTCAAATCAGCACATTCTTTTGAATATTTTATGATCTAGGATTAAGGGTTGTGACTGACAAGGATTAGAAAAAATTAAACGAGCTCCTGGGTTAGTTCTATGACATCGTCAGCACTGGATACATTAACAATATCCTGCGCAAAAAGAGGTTTATAGGATGGACACAGGATCTGCTATCCCTTTCAAGTCTAAGCCGTACAACTGTAAAAAAGCCAAAAAATGTTTTATCACCAAAGTGTTGTATCAGTTCTTTTATGCTATCTTAATTAAACCATCAATTGGACAATGGGCTTCCAACTATTACTGTTTCACAATAAAGGCATAACACACCGTGCGGTTATGGACTACTGTCAGTTGAACAATGTTACCAAAAAGATTTGTACCCCTTCCTCGATTAGACAATGCTCAAAGAATTTGGAAGGAACAAAGTACTTCTCAGTGATGTATCTGGCCAGCAGCTACTGGCAGAGGGAGTTTCACATGAGAATCAAAAAAAGCCCTGATCAGCAGACATGGACTTTTAAAACTAATAAAAATGCCACAGGGATTTGCAATTCCCCTGCAACCTTTAAAAGAGATGGACCGTATGTATGGAGATCTTAAGTTATCCTGTGTGCTTATATTTCTGGACTATATAACTATTTTCAGTCCCACTTTTCAAGAGCACCTACAACAATTGTTAAAAGTGTTTATTAGATACAAGAATCTAACATGAAGTTGAAATGAAGCAAGTGTACCTTTCTGAAGAGACATCTGTAGTTCTTAAGTAATGAGATCAGGCCAAAAAGAATCAAACCTTAGGAAGTAAAGATCAAATCCATTATAGACATGGAACATACTCAAAGAATGGATGACATCCAAGGAATTTTGGGATGGTGAGATACAATCAGCATTTTATTCTACAACTCATAGACTTGGCTGCGCCGCTCACCTACCTGTTGACCAAGGAAACCAATTTTATATGGATCTTGGAGCAAGATCAGACCTTTAAAGAGTTGAAAACTATATTTTTAGAGGCACCAATAAATATACCTATAATTCAACAGGACATTTTAACTGTATGCTGATGCTATTGACATTGGACTTTCATTGATACTCGCCCAACTGGTCACATATGGCTACACCACGCTTTTGAGAGCTACTTTAAGTTCTTTACCAGATCTAAGAATTACACTGCAACGAAAAATAATTCCTGATTGTGATAGAGCAGAGAAACTCTTTTGCCCCTACTTTTAAAAATTACATTTCAAAGTCAGGTTAGATCATGCATCATACCCTGGTTGGATAGCATGAATTATATAGACATATGGCTTGCCCGATTGGTAGTACAACTCCAAGGGTAAGATTTTAAGATCATACACAGTGCAAGCAGCAAGAATCTCAACACCAACGGACTGTTGCAATTACCAGTATTTAGTTCCACAAACATTATAGTGATCCTTTTCACAACCTTAATGGATTACCGGAGGAGAAATGACAAGATGAGATTAAAAGTAAAGGTTATTCTAAGAGGATGTTTCAAAGATACTTGTCATATTGATGGGAAACTTAAATAGAAGATTATGAACAAGTGGTACCCATACATCTGACCTGGTGATCTTTTGAACTTATGATGGAAGCACACGAGCAGGTTGGCCATGAACTATTCCAAAGATATTGTACAACTAGGATATTGATTATATTTTTGAACAAAGTCAGACAAAGTACATCAAGTACTGAAACTCTGTGTACCCTGCAAAAGTTTCAAACTTTTATATCAGTGTTTGGATTCCACCTGATTCTGGCAACAGACCTATTCCAAAGAGTATTCATTGGCATTATAGGACAGTTGACTATCGCCATAAATAAAGCCATGTTTATCATCCAGGCTATCAATCATTTCAACAAATGGGTTAAAGCTTCAGCAGTCGAAACATACACCACAGGATCAACTGCCAGGTTTATGTTAACCAAGTGATAGCTAGGCATGTTACATTAAGATACTGCTATCAAATAATGGGAAGAGTTTTTTATTGAATGTCGTGAGAAAGACTATGGATCTAATTGGAGTGAGACAACAATTTACCACTTTATATATACTTTGTTGGGACACGGAAATCTAATCCTAACTGGCCCTATGTTGATTCAGGGCCCTGAAGCCCCCAGCGATTTAGTAGGCCCTAAGGCCGAGGAAAGCTACAATAGGACTAAGAGTATGTGAGAAACAATATCTTCATTAATATAAAGCCTTAAGGCATTTATAGTACCTCAAGGCTAAAAGGGGGAAAGGAGAGAAGATTCAGGGTAGGCGAAAGGTAGATGGGAGCTTGGCGATAACTACCTAATAAAAGAAACCTTGTCATCACTTTCCAATAGAGTTATATGAAGTAAAATAATAAAAATGGGAATTAGTTATCCTAATCTTGTAGTTGCCAATAATCATAGGATTTTGAAATAATAATGAGGACCATTTCTGATAGTTTAAACTAGTAAATATAAGGGTCAGAAACATTGTCACTCGCTTGAGCTCTCTGAAACCTTGGCATAAAGTTCAGAAACTCCCTAAAGGACAACTTGATTGAGTTCAATTATAGAGGATATTCTGCCGTGAACTCAGTTTGATTTTATGATTATTTTGATTCCTTTGCTTTAGTTGCCAGTGTCAATCCAAACCTATAATTTAATTATAGTTATGTATCAAGGAAAACCTGATACTTAGAATTAGGCTCAACTTAAGTTAATGAGGATCCTGATTTGGCATTCACTAATAATTGCCTATTAGCGAGGCGTGACCCCTAAAATGAGGCTTTACCATATAAATGGAGAATCCCTACACACTTTATCCTTCAACGAAAGTGTATAACATGTGAAAAAAACCTTAGTGGAGATATTGAAGAAGATGGCTCTAAATTATAATTCAAAGTGGAACCAACTGCTGTCATATGCACTGCTAGCATACTGACATAGCCATCAACAGGTGATTGCCATTCCTCCATTCAAAAACTGTATAGGCTAGAAGCAGCGCTACCTACCTTTCTGACACTAGTCATCTCTGTGGGTATAAAACATCTACCACCTGGGAGTTGACAGCAAGAGTTACTCGATGAGCTGATCAAGATTCTTCTTGAAACATCTAAATGCATTGAAGCCACAATAACCAATATACATGAGAGTCAGAGATGCAATAAGCCACCTGAGTTCAGTCTAAAATAAAAGATTATACTCTACTATGTATAAGAAGTCATTCTGAGAACTTACAAACCGTCTATATTAGCCCTGTAACCATTCTGGCCTAGAGAGGAGCTGAGTATTTAAAAAGAGACAAAGAGCCTAATTTTAACAGAGTACATGCAGCACCTTTGGTTTTCCTCTGTTTCGTCTTGGGAGTTGAAGTGTAATGGAAGATATCATGAGTATACTAGAGAATAGTTTCTCAACCTCTGTAAGGCATCCCGCAATATACAACCACCACAGGATTTACATATATCAGATCAAAACGTGGATAGGGTATATGAGCCTCCATTATAGATGATGACGGCCCAATAAATTTAGCATATTGTTTGGATGACATCATCTGCAATAATTTGATACCAGCCAATCAGAGAGGTTTAATATATGCTGAAAATGGTGGCTCAACCAAAGATTATGAACTTAACTCCTGTTCATATCTTCAAGGGGGCAATGTAATTTACAATAAGCTGATGACTGAGAATTAATCAAACTTTCAATTAAAATGAGTTACCCTAACAAGTGCAATCAAACCTTCCATCTAGTTATCACACAAACAGGCAACCAAACAATATAACGACAATTAAAACCTTAAGCTAGGTGCATAGGAGCAGCATTATTACCTAATTCTCTACCCAAGCAGCCTATCACTAAATCAGGTAGAAAACTATAACCAGAAGAGGTATTGCCGCCACAGACCCAGAAGCAGGCATTGAGTAAGGGGCAACTAAGCATACTGGTGCAGGGATGTCCATCACAAGATGGAAATTACAGATTCACCCATTGGGTGAGATGGATGCCGCCACCAAAGAGGAAATCAAGAAGAGACTACAAGGAGTTTTGTAGCCCCAAAATATCACCAAAGCACTCTCAATTATTAGTAAATACATTTTTTTAAATCTTACTCTTATATAAAAATTTATAAAATACTCTGATTTTTTTCTAATAAGAAACCTTAACTACATATTCTTATTTTATCATTGTTTTAACGTATATTGGGTTTCATGAAGAGCTGCCAGTAACCAGTCTGGGATCAGAAAGAAGACACTTTTTTTGGAGGACATCTAAGCTGTTGAAACGACAAGAAAGAGGTTAGTCAAGTCTTCTATGGAGTCTTGCGTTAGGCTAACGTACTGAAGATATTTTATGATTGTCAAAATGAATACCACAAGTAAGGTGATGAACAGTTTCCATTAGACATCAATGATACATTGGATTATATTAAAAGAAAATCTACTCATTTAGGATAATCATGCGCCTTTAAAAGTTCATCCGGTTTAAATCTGTGGTAAACAGAACCCCTCCTCTACAGTTAACTCCCAAGTCTAACAAGCTAGGGCCAACGAGCTGAATCCCCTATAATATGAAAAAAGACTTTCTCATTGGAAGTATGTATTTATATGAAGCTGGATCCCTTAACTCTGTAAACACCACGGTAATTAATAAAAACTTAAAATCAAATGATGTACCCAACATATATTTTTCTGTATAAAGCACCTAACAATAAAGAGGTAGATAAATTAGCCCTGGTACTGTTACAAGGGTATCAGATTGTTGGGGATCACAGATGAATAGTATTTTTAAACTTATCTACAGACACAAAACCAGGACAAACTCTGGGAGGCCTATTGTACTAATAATAAACCTTTTCAATTCATACCACATTGAAAACTAATAAAATATATCAAGCAGTACATGACATAGTATGTAAGTCTCACTACTCACAATTACAACATATAAACTGCACCATGCTGTTATAGACTACTTAATGCTACATGCCCAAGTTTGGTAGCAACAAACTAATCTTTGATGATGAGGCTTAACCTAACTTTAGGGAAGTCTGAGCTAATGTTAAGGCTACTCACTACCACTCCCTTTGGGCCTACCATTTGAGCAATGTTTTGGTAGCTGAACTAAATAACCATATGTTAGGATTTCATTATGCCTTATTACCCATCCAAGTAGATTACATATAGTTGTTTGTCCACTAGGGGATCAGATCCTCCAGTAGATGTGTGAGTTATCGTTTTTAATGATAACTATTGTTCAGGGAATCAAGCATAACATATTTACTGATCTGCCAGGTGTTGATCCACAAGATTGGTAATGTTCCATCAGTGATGATCCCTGACAATGTATTTACTTTATGGTTCAATTGCCAATTAAATAAATGATAATTTAATTATTAATTAATTGGGGTTTGTAGCCAACCAACTCAGGAATCTATTTATAGTTATTGAAGCATTGACAATGCTTCTGGGAGTAGCACGCGGTTTAACATTGTAAGTTTTGCGGTCTGCTGTTGATGGGTAAAGGTCTTATTACCTAAGCAGGCTGCTAGCCCAAATAGGGTACTCCTCTGAGGTTGATTGAAGATTGTGGGGACACTTTTCTCAATTAACCATGAACAGGTCGTGACTCTGGTTGGCGATGCAATCAGACTAGGCTAATGAAGAAGGACCTCATGATTGCGACCTCAGAGGGCTAATCCACAGGCAACAGCTGCCGTTTTTCAGTGAGAATCCAACAGAAGAGTTGGTCTCTGGATCCCCATTAGAGTTCCTGATTTACAGTAAAATTAAATAAGATAAAATTAGTGCTTTACTTTTATAGTTTAAAGTTTCTATACATTAATAGTATAATTTATTCTTGGGATAAGAGTTTAAGGGTTGGATATCCTTTATATAAAGTATTTGCTATTGAGATCTCCGCGGACTCTGAGAGAATAGTAAGAAGACGGTTTGAGAAGTTCCTTATTAAACCAGATACCTTCAAAAGTTGGATAGTTGATACCTTTTAGCGTTGGATTTAATACTCAACCTGATTTGAGAGAGCGCAATTAGAATAATAGTCTTCATACTATTACTACCCATCATTATTAAATTAATATCAATAATTCAATTAACGCACAATTAACAACCTGGGAAGCTATTTGAAGAGCCAAAACGAGCCAATTATAAGTTCATATTTGGCATATATTGTTAAGAGTAACCAGAGCTCAAATTTAACAGCATTTTAGTTTTATAGTAAATTTTTCCGTGAATAATATGGGGTGCTTTTATTGATAATATTAACCTCAGATGGACCTGCAACACATGAAATTCATTTAATCACTATAATAGAAAAATGTTCAGCTACATTACCCAACAGATCGCTAAAACCCATAACCCTATAGATGAAGTGAAAAGTCAATTTGACGTATACCTACAATTCTATCACATTTCTCATGATAAGGTTAAATTACTAAGTGAGGTTACTACTACTAATTTACAAGCCCACGTGGATATAAACGACTATACCTTGATACCTTGAAGGACCAAAATATATTAACTTGAGAGCACTCACCAAAATTAGCAATTTAAACTGACATACTAATGCTCTATTCTAATCCAAACTAGTAGTCTACAAAACATTTAATACCAAGCTATGGGAACAACTGGAAGTCATGATGGTAATATTGGAAGTTCAGGAGTAGATGACCGAGGACTACCAGAGAAAAACTCTTACTTTGGACTCCATACTTTGAAGGACAAAAAATTGAATAGAGATCAACATTTACGCTTGGACAGAGTGGAGGGAAAGCAGTGAAAGAGCCTAACCTATTTCCCTCCAGTCTGCAGCCAGACAAAATGTTATCATAATTTGACATTTGGGTAGCATGTCAGGAAAGTTGTGCAAGTACTATGTTACATCAAAAAAAACTTTGTACTTTGAGGATGAGAAGGGTATTTTGTGAACCAGGAGAGGAGGATCCCAACTGAGGTTGTATCCCTGTAAGTATTGCAGATGCCCTACCTTCCTTTAGTGATACCAAAAAAACTAACCACCATTTTAACTCTGGCACCAAGATCAACGATTACCCCCATGGAACACTGGTCCCAGCCTAGTGCCTTATGGGCCCTTCAAATACCATTAATTTAGAGAGCTAAGATTAAAAACCTATATCCCAAGAACTTAAATGACTTCAATAAGGATAGTAGTATCATCACTTAATCTTCAGTCTGAGGTGACGATGATAGCTACTCAAATTACTTGAAGGCTTATGATCAACTTCTTAGACCAGAGGAGTATGAAGTTATTAATGTCTCTTATGAAGCTCAACACCACTAAACCAATGTATGAATGGCTGCATATGTAATTTGAGGGCCCAAGAACTTTTCTACCAAGAAAGACTAGGTTCTTGAGTTTCTCCTCTGGAGGAATGACACAATCATTGAGTTTGTCAAACTTTCTCCACTGGGAGACCCAAGTGCTACTGGAATATAAGGCCATGATTGACTATGTTGCTAAGACAGCTCTGTATCAGGAAATTAAGACATACCGCAAATTAGCTAACATTATGATTCCCACCTTTATCTAAAACCTTATACAGCCACAATGGTCGATTGTCTGAAGGGGTAAATATATATTTTTGTACAACTGGATGATGAAGCATGATATACGCCTCAGCAGCCTACTGTCATGAAAAGCAACCACTCTTAACTCATACAGAGCACTCCAGGCCACACTTCAAACATCATGCTAAAATGACCAGCAGTCAATTAACCAATTAACCGCACCTGGTTCAATTGTAGCAAGATTGATCACCTGGCTTGAAAATGCAAAGCTCTAATGTGCACCACGTGCAGTTACCATTTTCATATAAACTACTTCTTAAAAAAATTGGCTCAACAGAGTCAATCTGCATATTGATGCCAAAACCCTACTCAGAGCGCATTTCTGATGCTGCTTTATTCAGCACAACTAAACCAGAAAGCCATTTATGTACATTCCTTGATCACAAAAAACTTGTGTTTACCTGTTTACAGAGAGCTATCTTAAATTCAGAGGGTGCAAATTGTTAACAAACCTCACTCTCAACAGAGCCATTAGCTCTCACAAGCTGATATCCCCAAAGTAATTTGGACTTCTAAAAGGATAAATGTTGCAATAGATATGGATACTTTAATCACACAGTTCCCATCTGTTGGCCAACAGTTAGCTTACATCCTTACTTCTATTTATCAGCTAGTATTCACACAGTAAGCTCAAATAATATCTTTATTTCAGAGTACATATTCTTATTTTTAGTAAACAAGGGAAAGCATGGGCATAGTTAGTCCCCGGTGCATCAGCAAATAGTTTTTAAAACGGTTAGCAATAAGGCTACAAATAGCACCTGATGTCTTTCATTGTAAGTAGTATGGATCAGGTGGACGTATTAGAACTAGGAACTAAGAAACATTAAATTCATTGTTTCTCTGGTTTTGCCACTTACAGTAAGTGCCACTACAACTGTGGTAATTAAATTATATAACATAATGATTAGTACCAGTTTTCTTAGTTCCTAAGATTTAACTTACAAAAAATATAATTCATTACCTTTTATTATTTAAAATGTTGCTCTATACTATAGTTTAGATGAGAAACTGCTATCTAAGTCCCCAGCCTACATAAATTATATTTTATGGATATAGCGTTCTAACAATAAGATACTTTCTAGGTGTCAAAGGCGTATAAGACCACCAGCTACTATGGGGCATCACAGGATTCCAAATTGAGTCTCAAATCCCACCAATTAACGCCAAGGTTTCAAAAAAGCATAGAAATGGGCTTACAAATTAGAGGTACCAAAGGTCTAATAGGTGAGCTTAACAACCCTGGGATCAATTCCATCAGAACCTTACAGAATTCTTGGCTTAATCATTATGGGTCATCATAATTTAATTGTACTAGTAGATATCCTAAGAGAAACCCCATTTATATAAGAATCAAATTAGTTCCTTCCTACACAGAGTCCCTTTTGAAGAGTTAATCTCTGTAAAAACCTGATATCTTTCTTAGTTTGGCTTGCAAGTGATGACTCTGCAGTTTCAGTCATTTTAATAGAAAGCATTGTTGGGCTAACAGAGGAGCAACAAGATCAATTTATGGCATTTTTGATATTTACTCAACTATTTTTGCTCATGACTATTTTGACATTATATAAGCTGAGGGAGTTGAGCACTTAATTGATACTTGGGATGCCAGCAAATTGGATTGAGACCATCATGTAATCCACCACACATGAAAAAGATCAAAGTTGAGGAAGTGGTAAAAATACTAAAAGTTGAACTACTAGCCCCATCAAAGAGTCCCTGGTCATTCCCCATTCTAGTCATAAAATTTTAGTTGTGACAAACAGTCAGTAATTAAGCTATTTGAGATTATTTTATCACAAAGTTGTCTCTTATCCACACCCTCGCATTGATATCACTGTCAGATTTTGAGATAGAAATTGTATCAAATTCCTGTCTTCCAAATCAGGCTGTGCCAAATTGGTCATTGAACCTACTCGAGCTAAAACTATTCCAGGATCATTCTCACCTATTCCTGAGCCACGTGGGGCGGCATTTCCACCCATTCAGTCAGGTGAGTGAAGCTACCCATTAAGGACGCCCTCATGGAGGCCATTCCAGAAATCAGTAAAGATCCTGATCAGATGAGGCCCCGACAATCCCGAAGGCACCAAGTCCCAACACACCCTATAAATTTTAGGCTTTTAGTTTAATAAATTATTTGGTATTCTAGGCCATTTTCCCGGTTCCTCCTCAGCACTCTTTCCAATTTTTCCAGCTTTGTGCCACCATGAACCCCAGTGCCAGTCCGAAGAACTGTAGTGCTGACAGAAGTGATGCTCACTACAGGGGGCTCCAAGCTGACCTAAGTGAAAACGTCTATCACAAAAAAATGGAAACCAATAGCAGCTTTGACGACCAATTGACTGGTCAATTGAGGAGCGTTACATGATGGGTAGTACCTCATGGAATGCAACGCCACCCTTGCAGCCAGAAAGGCAACAATTTCGCGCCGCCTTTCAACTCTCACTGCCCTCCCTAGATGGGAGCCAATACCAACTCCAGTATGAGCATATCAATGATGTTGTTCAGCAATTAATAAACAGCATCTACTTCAAGGGCGCCTGCTCCAGCTGCTCCCACGCCTCCTCCATACCTTCTATGATGCGGGACCTCTATGACACAGCCATATTGCTAGCTGGGGAGCTTACCCTGGGGCCTGGCCGATACCTCCATAACTTTTTCCACCCTACTATCCATTACCTCCTCCAGTTAGTTGGGTTACACCATCAGGAGGTCTCCTGGCAACTAGGGCTCACCTAAAATTTACATTACTACATTATTGACTTTTATGACGCCACCTCCTCCTTCATGCACAACAATTGTGAGGCTATTCTTAATAACTAGCGATTAATTAATGAGATAACAATCAGATTGTAGTACTGGATAGTGGAATCTCCAGCTACCTCAAGGAGCAATTTCACCAAAACGCCCAGCTATTCACAGAGACATGGACCCAGCATCTACAACAAGTCAAAGAACTGGTACAATCCCTACAGCAGCACTACTGAGAGCTGGCCTCTCATGACTACCCCCATGGGTGCTGTGCCAGAAGAGCCAGGGGGCTGGAAGGTCCCGAGGGGCGTCAAGGTCCAACTGGACCTGAGGGACCATGCATGCCTCAAGGGCCCTCAGGCCCTCCAACCTCAGGCGAACCCAAAGACCCCTGGTAAAGGGATATAATGACCGCCCTGGCTGCCTTATGGGATCAAATCCAGAAGGTGGCGTTGGGGTGCAAGCTTTGATTAGATGGTGTCCCCCTTGACTCCCAGGGTCTCCATCGAAGCGTTGTTGGATGAGATGGATAACCTCAGCGCCTTCATAAAGCTTACTGATGCTCGTATCTCCCAGCTTGAGACAACTTGTTGTGGGCTCAAAACCCGGTTGACCACCATCAAAAACCAGCTTCATCTACAGAACTCCAAGATTCAATCCTTAAAGGAGCAGGTTGCCCATAAGGCTTCTGCATCCACCCTCAGCTGGAATTGGGACTACATCCAAGAGGACTTAGAGGGCTTGCGGAGGCAGTTAGATCAGTGGGTTCCTCAAGATCATGCAGAAATGGAGATCCCAGAGCTGACCCCTATCCCAGGCATTAACACCCTTTTCACTCCCATTGTAGCTAACTTTAAACCTAGTTTCAAGGAAAGGTTCACCCCTGGATGGGAAAGTATCACCTTCCTTCCTGTATGCCTATGAGAGTTCCATGAAGGAGGCCACCAATCGATAAAAGGTGAAGCATATCCACTCCTGTCTAGACAGCACTGCCCAAGAAATCATGACTCCCCATTTGAAGGAGTGTAATACCTGGGAACAGGTCCGCACCGCCTTAATCCAAGAGTTCAGCAGCAACCAAACCCTGGCCAACCAGAAGCAAGCGTTCATGGGCATTTGACTGAACAAAGGAGAAAACCCCTATGGAGTTTTCCAGCCGGTTCTACGCCCAGGCCCAACCTCTGGTCATGACAAACTGTATCACTCTAGATGACGCCATCACCGCTGTCATCTCTGCCTTGGGGTCCTATCCTGAGGTCCAAATGCACATGATCGGGCAGAAGAATGGGTTCACCTGTATCAGGGAGATTAAGGAGGCCCACACCAGGGTCCCTGCCTTGACCCTACACTTTAAGGCCACGTCTACTGGCCCCTCTAACTGTCCTAGGGTCCATGTAGTCTAGAACCAGAAGAACCCCCATCCTCAATGCACCTATTGCAATGGCTTTATACATAGCGCTAAGACCTGATGGAAACGTCTTGCTGAGGAGGCGGGAAAAGGGCTGTCAGCATGAAGGACGAGGCGCTCCATGCTGACATCCCTGCCCAGCCTCAAGTATCCCTCACGCATAAACCAGAAGCCATCATTTCTAAGGAAGTAGTTGCGGTATCTGATGACAATAAAGACATTGATACTGCTTACTCTTCTTCTGATGATTCTCCCATGTTCCTTATGTTACTGCCCCAGTTTGGAAGTTTGGTCACCTTCTCGCCATCTGGGTCCACAAGATTCCAGTTTACGCCATAGTTGACAGTGGCTCCCCCATGAACGTCATCTCTTCCAAGCTGATGAAACGCATCAAGGTCACTCCCAATATGCCGCACTACATGGAGTATGGCACAGCTGGCCCCCAGTGCACCTGATCCATAGGGGCCTATTCCTCTCTACTGATTTGGTTCAGAAAGCTCGCTTTAGATACACCTGCCATCTCTCTGGACAACCCTAGCTATGATCTGCTCCTCAGGACACAGTTCCTTCAAGACTATTAGGCAGTTCTCCACTACAATGGTGGTTTCCTCTCCCTTCTAGGACATCGAGTCCCTCTGGTTTTTGAGACTGCTCATGACTCTAGGGCTGAGGTCAAGGCCGGAGCCTGCCTACTGGAGACCAAAGGACAAATTGATTGGCTTGAGTATCACATCTGGGGCTCTCAAGTCCAACTACCCCCTCCTGCTGTTGACAGATTAGAGGGGATGTCAATCTACTTAGCCTGGGTGACTACCGTACCCCCAAAATCCCAAGTCATTTTTGACACCTGGGTCCATGTCAATATTCCCTCAGAGTATTTACTGGAAGTCCAGGGCCTAGATAACCCCTCTCCCAAGGAAGTGCTGACCTGCCCCAGGATCCTTGATCCAGCGTATGCCAGATCTATATCAGTGTTGCTAGCCAACCTGACTGACAAACCAAAAGTTGTAGGTCTGAACCAACCTACCGCTTACATCTGCCTGTTACCAATAGGAGCTGTTGCTGACGTTCAAAGCTTTGGTGACTTAAGGGACTTTGGCTTGGAATCACCACCCTTGGTTAATTTAGCAGACGCTAATATTGGAAAGGACCTCTCTGACAAACAGCTACTTAAGGTTCAGGAGCTCTTAGAGGAATATTCGGACCTATTCTCAACTTCAAATTATGATTTTGGAAGAATAAATAGAGTCCTCCACCATGTAGAAACTGGGGACGCCCCCTTTTTGGTCCCAGCCTTACTGAAAGAGCAAGATTGAAGAGGCTCAGGTTATGGTAGAACTCAAACAGCTGCTTGACGCTGGACTCTTGGTCCCTTCCCATAGTCTTTGGGCCTCCCCTCTTCTGCTGGTCTGAAAGAAGGATAGTAAGCACCGGGTGGTGATGGATTATTGATGACTCAACTCCATTACCAAGAAGGACAGTTATCCTCTGCCCCAGATTGATGATTCTCTCCATCTGCTTGCCAGTTCTCAGTACTTCTCAGCCATGGACCTCGCCAGCAGGTATTGGCAGGTTGAGCTCGCCCCCAAAGACCAAGCCAAGTGTGCTCTAATTGCCCAGGAGGGGCTATTTGAGCCTACCAGGATGCCCCAAGGTCTCTGCAAAGCCCCAGCCATGTTCCAGCGTGCCATGGATGGGATCCTTGGGGACTTGAAGCTCTCATGTGTCCTCGTCTACCTGGACAACATTACCATTTTTGTGAACTTTTAATGGACATGTAGAGCATCTCAAGGAAGTCTTTGAGCGTCTCAGGAAGGCCTCCATCAAACTCAAATTCTCGAACTGCTTTTTTTTCCAGCCTGAGCTAGAGCTTCTAGGACACAAGGTCTCTAAGCATGGCATCCAACCTATACCCAACAAAGTCGACGCCATAGAAAAGATATGTGCCCCCAAAGTCTATGAGATATTCAAATCTTTCTAGCCATGGTGGGCTTATTACTGTCAGTTCATCCCGCGGTTTGCCGACCTAGCTGAGCTGCTGTTCTACCTCCTATAAAAGAACGTACCATTTTAGTGGTGACCTGAGCAGGAACAGGCCTTCAACGCTTTATGTTTGGCCTTATGTACAAAACCTGTTCTAGTTCATCCTCGCTTTGACCAACCTTTCTTGCTGTTCATGGATGCAAGCGACGTCGCCA
The DNA here is from genome assembly GCA_022478985.1 of Massospora cicadina. Classification (NCBI taxonomy): domain Eukaryota; kingdom Fungi; phylum Entomophthoromycota; class Entomophthoromycetes; order Entomophthorales; family Entomophthoraceae; genus Massospora; species Massospora cicadina. Next base: position 62,475 of record JAKSZP010014626.1, on the reverse strand, counting down.
TAGGAGCCATCCTGGCTCAGCACAATGAGGACCAGGTCGATCATCCCATGGCTTATTTTAGTAAGATGCTAAGAAAGGCTGAGCGGAACTACAGTGTCACTGAGAGGGAATGTCTAGCCATTCTCTTAGCCATCAAACATTTCTGGCCCTACCTCTACAGTACTCATTTTACTATTATTACAGACCACTCTTCACTCAGGTGGCTTCAACAAATGAAAGACCCAATGGCCAGTTGGCCAGGTGGGCCCTACGACTGCAAAGCTATGATCTCACCATCATCCACCGCGCTGGCACTATACACCAGAATGCTGATGGCCTCTCCCAGATGCCAGTATTAGTGGTCCTGACCCCCGAGGAAGATCAGCTCTACAACCTGATCAGACAGCACGAATGATGGGAACTGGAAACCCCCAAGGTTCAGGCCAAACTCCGCCAAATGACTCAAGACACTCAAGTCAAGGATGGGATACTCTACAAGAGAGTCAACAAGAAGTGGCTTCCCTAAATCCAAACTTCCTCTTGAACTGATGTCATCCTGGAGACCATTCTACTGTTGGACATGGTGCGGTCAAGAAGGCCCATGAGTGGCTGAAGTCACGCTGCTACTGGGACTGAATGGTAGAAACCATCCAAGAGGTTCTGGAAGCTTGTATGACCTGCTGATCCCAAGACTGGGCAACCCTCAATATCAGCACTCAGTTGTTGCCTTGACCAAACCTTTCAATGTCGTTAGTATCAATGTGGTGGGTCCCCTTCCCACTGGGCTACATGGTCACAAGTATATTATCCAAGCCATAGACCACTTAACTAAGTGGGTCGAGGTGATCTCAGTCCCTGCTGCCACTGCTAAGGCTAATGCCCTATTTCTTGTTCACTCCATTTTCACCCAGCATGGGTGCCCCCAAACCTTGTTTTTGGACAATGGGTTGAACTTCACCTCCCAGGTAGTACAGGAACTAACTTCGCTATTTGGCACCACCCAGAGTTTCGCTGCCACCTACCACCCTTCTACTAATGGGGCGGTAGAACGCGTTAATGGAACTCTTGTTTCCATTCTACGGAAGTTGGCCACCTTAGATCCTGCCCATTGGAACCATTATCTGCCCAGCGCCTTGCTTGCCTACCGGGTAAGCTATCACCATGTCATCAAGATGTCCCCATTTGAAGCCCTATATGGGCGGGCACCTTGGCTAACCAGTAGCGTCCATCCCCTGCTTGAAGCCTCCACCCCCAAGAACTCTGATTTAACTATGAGGGCTCTAGCCAATAAAATTTTCCAGCTCCAAGCCCAAGCCACTCAAAACATTATCACCACCACTGGAAGAGAGACATCCTGATCAAATCTCGGATGACCCTCCTTACCAGATTTTCAACTAGGTGACTTCATTCTCTTTTATCATCATTGACCTGGAGGCTGACAGAATAAGCTAAACATATTGTGGTCTGGACCCTACAAAGTCATACATAAGGTGAAGTCCAAGTACTCTATTGCTGACATCAAGCAAGGGACTATTGTAAATTGGGTGCATGGTTGGTTCCTCCAGCCGTATACCCCCCTCTGACAGGATCTTGAGGGGGGCCTTGTCAGGATTCGAGATAGAAATCATATCAAATTCCCATCTTCCAAATAAGGTCATGCCAAATTGGTCATCAAACCTACCCGAGCTAAAACTATTCCAGGATCATCCTCACCTATTCCTGAGTCACGTGGGGCAGCATTTCCACCCAATCAGTCAGGTGAGCGATGCTATCCATTAAGGATGCCCTTGAGGAAGCCATTTTAGAAGATCAGTAAAGATCCTGATCAGTTGAGGCCCCGACAATCCCAAAGGCAATGAGTCCCAACACACCCTATAAATATCGAAGCCTTTTAGTTTAATAAGATATTTGGTATTCTAACCCATTTTTCTGCTTCCTCCTCAGCGCTCTTTCCAATTTTTCCAGCTTTAAGCCACCGTGAACCCTGGTGCCAATCCAAAGAACTGTAGTACCAACAATCACTTTCAATATGTCAAGAATGGCCAAGTATTCTACAGCCATTGACCTCATTTTAGGGTGCTGGCATATTAGTTCTCCCCAGAAGAGGAAAAAATTGTCATTTTCACCAATTTAGGGAACTTCCAGCCAACTTAATTGCCACGGTGGGCTGTACAAGTTTACCACCACCTTTAAAGGAATGATAAGATATTAAATATCTAAAACTTGTAAGTGTTCTAATTTACCTAGTTAACATCAATGTTTTTGCGGACCTCCAACAAATATCTGGTGCACCTGGGGAAGCTGTCCAAAGACAACTTTATGATAACTAAAGAATCAACCCAAAAATCTTATTGATAAAAGTTCATTAAGGTATTTAGGCTTCACCGCTAATTAAGAAAGGTTTTGTCCCCAATCACAGGTAGTAGCCATGCAAATAATGTAGGTACCCACGAGTATACGCAACTTTTAAGTTTTAAGGTATTATAGGGTTTTACAGATAATTTTGCAGAGGGTCTCACTCATTTATCTTAGCCTTTATTTTTAGTATTGAAATAGGAGCCAATTTCAACCAGCCCTCAGAGTGCCATTCAGCATTTAACTGGCTATGAATCAAAATTTTTAAGGCGCCTATTTTGAAATGCCCATACTTTTTAAATCAATTTATTGTCCAAGTGGATGTGTCACTAAGGCAATTTGTGCTATCCTTTCACAGGTGGTGGGGGATAGCGAGGAGCATCAATAGCACATTACTTCAGACCCTTTGATTGCCATGAAGATATATAACATCAAAAAAAGAGTATAATGTTGTCACTTACGCATGCAAAGAGATTTGATAATATATAAGACTATTTAACAAGAGGTTGTCAATCACAACTCCCTAAGATGTTTATAAAGTTTTTCAATAGCCTGAAAGGCGATTGGTGCGATTGGTGTTAAAACTCCAAGCGCACAATTATTATACTATCTATTGATCAGGTTAAGCCCATCTAAACGCCAACAGGATGTCAGACTATTATTAGTAGCTACCCTGGTCTTTTTGCTAAAGAACTATTTGATATAATTGTTGAGATTTGGGTTTGACTAACCAAAGAATATCACCTTTGGCTGTAATATACATAATGCCCTATAGACTTCACCTTTGCTCTCACCCCAATTATCTGTTACCCTTGGCAGGATGATTCCCATTAATCCGCCAAAATATTCTTGCTATAATTATCCCTCTCAAGTTCAAGCACTTGAAAATTAACTATATGGTCCTGAGTTCTGGCGGATTCATCCCTATCCGCTCAATGACTGATGCTCACTTCCCCAAATCTGTTCCATTTCCATCAATCAATAATTGCCTGAATCTTCTAGCTAAACCACCATTAACATTCCCTCTAATTACAAAAAAATTACTAGAGTTTTCATCTGTGTCTGCCACAAATCATCCTGCCAACTAATATCCAACACGCTCTAAAGATGTCCCTAACTTCTGGCCTGACCTTTGTGAAGACGTTGGCATTCTATCAGCAGAATAAAAATGAAAAATATTGGATGATTTGGGTGTTGCATACAAGGGTGATGCATGGACTACCAACTTAAAGGCCTTAGCATATATATTGGAAGGGCCACAATTGGAAGAGGATTTATGCGCAAAGCACATTTGATATTGACTCTTATTAGTTAAACTTTAATTTAAACTTATGATGACAGATCTCCACTGCTGGAAGTACCCAACGAGACTACAGCGAATTTGAAGCATTACATTTAATAAAGGCTTCAATCTATATCAAGCTTCATGTTTATTTAAAGTAGAATATCTTCACATAGTTTTAACTACTTAAGAGCAATGATACCTGAGCAGGTTTATCCAGATGTAATAACTATTGCAACATTTTGGTGCTCACTACAGGGGGCACTTCCAACAACAAAATAGAACAAATCAAAGAACTACCTATCATGAGTTAATATCCAATTTGCTTTCATATTGGCTTTTGGAAAAAGGATATCCCCCATTCCATGGAAATAAAGGATCCCATATGGACCACTTTCATCTTGGCAACATGGACAGCAAGGAAAATAATGTCCTGTTTTGGAGCTTGTCCCAGTATTACTATTAGCTTGCAGTTTCTATATAATGACCAACAAACATTAAGGTGTTAAGGAGGTCATGGAGTGTTCTTCCCTGGATACCGCCTCTCAGACAAAGCCATGAATGAAGCAAACTTATGAAGTTCAGAACCTATAAAAACCAAGACTATCTGAAAGTGAACTATTGTCTGTTTTAGGTGATAGCAATTTTTAGAGTTTCAAATTACATTTCAAAAATCACATGTCTTTTCTTAAAAGTTACTTTGATGCACTCTCCAAAAATAAAAGCTTTGGATTTACAAAAATAGTTGTTAATTCGCAATAGACTTAATTTTCATTGTTGGAAAGACTTTATATTTATATGTTTTATAGTGGCTTGCCTTCGACCTGAACTTTAGAAATCTCCAAGAGATTATCTTATGAGTTTTTGACTAAGTTAAGCGTGATCATGTTTAAGAGATTTGTTAAGATCTGATTACTAAACCCCCCATAGCAACTGACAGAGGAATATTTAAGGTAATAGATTCAGAGACAGAAGGAGTCAGCGAAATCCTGAAACTTCCCCCCAAGATTTTATTGAAGAGGATGATGAATCCCTAGAAACCTAGGATGGACATGATTTACAGCTATTCCAGTCTCAGCACGAACAAATAAGTACTCAAGCCTCTCCAGAAATTGAATTAATAAGTATTCAATTAGTTAGATTCTAATTTCTCCATTCATCCACCAGGCCAAGAAAAATTTTACATAACGTAATCTCTTTTTTAGCACTGGGTGGTCCCAACCTACAGGGGGATACACCAAGTACATAACGTAGTCTCTAATCTGATACTCAAGTAAAGCGATTTTATGTTGGTTACTCCTGAGGGTCTCCTTTATAGTGGTTATTTTAATGGACTACATTGCTTGCCTAAAGGCGAATGATGTCATCATCCAGATTTTGCATAACTAAATTGGAATTCTCTGGAACACTCTCATCAAGTATCACCTGGGCAAATTGAGGGAACAGAGTGGCCTCATCCATAGATACCCTTAAAATGCGACATTTTGATAACATGATGGTAACTAATTATTAAGCGAACAAAGCACTAGGTAAATAGATGTTCCACCAAAATGGGTCAGAAGATGCTACTTTCCTCAAAATGGAGACTAGTGTTCAATTGACTCGCTAAATAGCCTCATTAGTTGATGGGTGAAAAAGAACAACAAACCGTTAAGCTGTATTATATAATTTTGACAATTTCTGTAGAAGTTGGGAGGTAAAATTAGTCACATTGTCCAACATAAGGACTTTAGGACACCATTGGTGGGATTGCTACCTGAATCAAAGAACCATGTGTTTTAGATGAAAGGATCAAACCTGATCCAATGATATAGACAAAATTATTGTTGGGGATAAGCACAGACTAAATTATAGACCGTTTGATATTGGGGATAAACCAAGACTTATGTGACTAGATATCACTCAACTGAAATCCCTGATATTGAGTTCAAACATGATCTATGTCATCAATTAATTCCCATTTGACAGATGTGACTAGCATGTCGCAGAATTTCCAATTATGTAATTAGTATAGATCTTGGCATGAAACGCTTGTAGATTTACCAAGAAAAACTACCTAGTCTCCCATATAATTTTGTATCTAAGCAGATAAAATTTACACTCTTTTTCCATTTATTGTATTGGACCAAACTCTATCCATTTAGAGAAGAAAAGCTTTTTAGTAAAAAAAAGGTAAAGCCAAAACCTATCACCTAGGAACTTTGGTCTCCTGGCCTCTTAATTAAGGACAAGTGTTTAACACCCCTCTATCCTGACAAAATAGGTGCTCCCTGCCAGGTATAACCTGAGTTCACAGTGAAACTACTACAATGAATGATAACAATTTGGCTTCAGATCCCTCTTTGGATTTTGAACGCCTTAGAGATGGAAAATTTAACCGCTGTGATATGTGGCTTAGAGCAAAGGATGCTCATCGTTGAGCAACACCGCCTTGAACTTTGAGATGCAACTACCATTCTAAAGGATGAATTTGGCTTTTAACTCCACTTATAGCCACAAAATTGGCCCTTCATGCCATTCATTATCAGGTAGATTTAATAATTAAAGATATCATTGACTTAAAAATTCAAGTGGATTCTCTTCATCCCCACGAATATTCCCACAATACTGAATCTTTAATAGGTGAAGGAGCACCCCTGGTGTCAGTTCATGTCATTCAGCCTCTAACCCCCCATAACCCCCCAACGGCTTGGTTAAACCTTTGTTTAAAGAGAAGTACGTCCCAGGTAAGGAGCATTTTCTCTTTCCTATTATGTTATGAAAGTGCAATAAAGAAGTCACTGACAACCAATGGCTCAATCACCTAACATACTGTCTTAGTTACATAGCTCAAGACTATATGGTATCTCATACTATGCATTACAATACTTGGAATGACGCCAAGACTGCCTTGCTTTGGGGATTTGGGAGCGACCTAACTATATTCAATCAAAAGAAATCTTTTAGGGTATAAGCCTTATTCGGAAAGAAACTGCCACTGAGTTTGATTAACATTTTTACCTTGAAGCTTAAACGTTGGTTGCAGGAAAATGTCTTACTTTAGATGACGCTATCACTGCTTCTTTTTGGCATTTAAAATATGCCTAACATTTTACTTTATCTTAAAGCAATGAAGTCTAACTGGATGTCTCTCCTTTATATCAAAGAAGCCATCTTGGAGATTCCTGCCGACCTATTCCACCCCCTGGGCCACCTCATTCTAATAATAATAAGCCTGACATCAAGTGTTAATGGGTACACCTCCCGCTTTGCCTACACCCAAATTATTCTGCACCTTCTGTTAGAAAACTAACCCACACTATAATCTCTTGTCTCTTTCGCAAAGGTAAGGAGGAAAAAGATTAGTCAGTATAGGCAAGAGGCTCCCTATGCTGACGACAATCAAGTGCTTCAAGAACCTTGTTCTAGTGCTAGTTCTATGCCCAGCACCTCAGGATGTTTTGTGCTAGCTGCACCTGCAGAAGTCAATTTACCTTCTTTTATCCGAGGAGTTAAAGATCTTCAGAATTAATATTTTTACATTGGAAATTACCCAAACAAGTTTTGGAGGTCAGCTCCTGTATGGAAAGCTAAGGGTTAGCAGATAAAACCTTTAAATGCATTAAAACCCTGAGTTTGTCTGCTGCAAAACCCCTTCGCTTGCTTCATTACAAATACCTAACAAAAGTTTACTAGCTGTTAATTCTTAAGTTGGCTCTTCGGTGGTTTAATTAGAGGTAATCAACAATAAGGTTAGTTCTGGCTATACTTGATACTGACTAAACATTTAAGGTTATATCCTCCTAACTTATCCAGAAAATAAAAATGTCTCCAGATCTGATTAATGAAGCTTAATATGGTACAGCAGATAATTAGTCAACTAAGGCTATTAGGGCGTATACTGCCTTACCCCTCTGATTCAGAAAAACTTTATATTGCTGCTCCACTAGTGCATTAAAAAACAATAATTTCTAGTTGCCTATTGGAGTACAACTGATGTGGGAGTTCAACTGCATTATCAATCATAAAGAAAAATACCTTTTACTAGTAGGTTACGGATCCAGTTAATATTTGAACTCCCAGTTAGAAGTAAAGAAGCCCTAAAAAACAAACATGCCAATTTCAATGTCCGTCCTCCATTCGTAAAGTCAAATATCAAGTCTTGTGAGAAAAAATAAGTTACCCCCTGAGGCTGTGGACGCTGGAGATGGGATCCCTCTATATGCCCCCCATACTATTAAGATACATTCTGGCTCACAAGTTATTGTGGACACAAGGATCAAGATTCACATCCTTCCTAATCATGTTTTGAGCTAAAAGGAAATATAAACCATTCACTCAAAGAAGCGTTGACCTTCCCTAGGATTTTAAATCCTTACTACGGAAAATTTATCTCTATCATATTAGGGAACTTAATGAATCAAACCCTCTAAGTCCCTCAGTATGCCCCTATTGCTTATGTAAAATTATGTCCCATTAAAATATCGCTGATGTAAATTTCTTTGGCTCTTTACAAGATTCAGGGTTTGATCACCTAGCCACAATAGCTCTGGTTGAAAGTAAATACAGGGACAAACTCACCCCTAATAAACGCCAGAATGTTGATAACCTCTTTGAGGAGTAATGTGATATTTTTTCCTTGGGACCAGGTGACTACGGAATTTTTTCATGGGTAATTAACCAAATTGAGACTTAAGCTCACCCTCCATTTAAGCACTCGACCAAACATAAAATTAAAGTTGAGGAAGCCCAAGTGGCTCTATAGTTGCAGCAACTGTTGGAAGAAGAGTTACTTGTGCCCTCTAAAAGCCCGTGGGCTTCCCCGCTCTTATTAAATTGGAAGAATGATGGTGGCCACCATGTTGTCAAGGACTAATGCCAACTCAATTCTATTACACAAAAAGATAGCTATCCATTGCCACGTATAGATTATTCCTTACGCTTAATGTCAGGTTCCCATTATTTTTCAGCTATGATCTCACTAGTGAGTACTGGCAAATAAATTTGTTGCCTGAGGATTGTGAAAAATGCGCCTTAATTCCAAACAAAGGACTAATTAAGACCACTCAAATGCTGAAGGGGTTATGTAACGCCCCTGCAACCTTCCAACATTCCATGGATGAACTTTTAGGCGATTTAAAACACTCCTGTGCATTAATTTATCTTAAAAGTATTACTGTTTTTTGAGAACCTTTGCCAAGCATATAGCTTATCTCAGGCAAGTTTTCCAGTAGTTACAGCAAGCTTCGCTAAAAATAAAGCTATCAAAATGCTCCTTTTTAGAGTGAAATGAATTTTTTGGGCCATAAGGTGGGTAAAGCTGGAAATTTAATAATGGATTATAAGGTTATGGCCAATTCTAAGATGTCTCCCTAATTCCTACATGATGTGCAGGTTTTTTAAGGTTGTTGGATATTATCATCAGTTTATTCAACACTTTGCCAATATCTATGAGCATTTATTATATTTTATTATAGTGTATACCCTTCCAATGGAAAGAAGAGCAACAGCAGGCCTTTAATCTATTGCACATCGCTCTCTTAATATCCAGTAGTTATACATCCTAATTTCAACAAACCTTTTCTTACTTTTTATAAATGCTAATGATATAGCCATAGGAGCTATATTATCTCAGCACAACGAAAACTTGTTGGATTACCCCATTGCCTATTGTAGCAGAACCCTAACTCAAGTCAAATGCAACTATAGTGTTACAGAACGTGAATGCTTGCTGATACTACTGGCTATAAGCTTTTCTGACCCTACTTATATATGGAAATCGTTTTACCATAATTAAAAATAATGCTTCCTTGTGATGGCTGCAACAAATGAAGGATCCTGACAGGAGGTTAGCCCAATGGACGTTATAACTTTAAAACTACGATTTTTCAATATTCGTTGACCAGGGCCCATACACCAATGTGGATTGCCTATCCAGGCTCCCCATATCAATTTTAACCAACCCTAAGAAAGATTGACTCTATGATCTTCAACTCAACAACATTTATGGAAGGATGAATCCCAGGCCCTTCAAAAGAACTAGCAAAAAAATTGGCAAATAAAAAAGTTAAAAATGGCAAACTGTATAAACTTGTATCCCAAAATGGTCACCCTATCTATGACCTTTGGCTCAAGCTGACATTATATTGTAGGGACAATTGCAAGTCAGCAATGAGGGTTTCCATTTACTTACCAGTGGATCAAGACTCAATGTTACTGGGAAGGAATGCTTGTCTTGATCCAAGATGTATCAAAGTTTCTGCTGGTATGTAGAAGTCAAGTTGGATCTTAGCCCCAATCTCAAGATCCAGTGGTTCCACCCTGTGAACCCTTCCATACTATTAGCATTGATGTTGTTTGGCCTCTCCCTAGAGCCTCTAATGGTCATCAGTTCCTCCTTCTGGCCATGGACCATTTAAATAAGTGGATTGAAGCAGTATCTCTACCTTCCGCTTTGGCAAGATCTACTGCCACATTTTTATATAATCTAATTTTCACCCCATCATGGGTGTCCTAATATAATTCTCTACGGATAACAGTCATATTTTTATCATCACTGGTTAATTATTAAGCTAAACTGATGGGATCCACTCAGGTATTTTCCACTACATAAAATCCTGCAACTAATGAAATGATAGAGCGGGAAAATGGTACTATAGCTTCAACTTTTCAGAAAATGACCATGACTGACCCCCTATATTGGCCCCAATATCTGCCTAGTGCAATCCTGGCCTATAGAATAATCTATCATCGAATTATTAAAATGTCTCCCTTTCAAGCGTTGTATGCAATAAATCCTTACCTTTCCTCTAAAGTTCAGGCCATTTTATAAAGCTTCTCCCAAAATCCCTGAAGTTACTAAGTGAAGTATTGCCAATGAGGTTATTTGACTTCAGGATCTGGCTTCAGAGAACTTATCTACTACTTTAATAGGGAAAATAATTGGTTTAATGACAATCTTGGGCCTCTGCACACTTTCCAACCAGGTGATCTAGTCCTTTTTACCATAATTGGCCTGGAGGTTGTGATAATAAATTGGGAACCAACTGATCAGTGCCCTATAAAGTTTTTTATAAACAAGGTAATAAACACTCAATTGTGGAGGACACTCAGGGCACCATGGTAAATCGAGTACACTGCCAATTTCTCCGGCCATTTTCCCCCTGAGCCAGATCTATAAGGACGTTGTCAGGATTCCTACCTAAATTTAAGATTTGTGTGTGTTGGATAAAGGGAATTAACCCAGTCTGATGATATAGAAGAAACTATTGGTGGGGATAATCTCTGACTAAATTTAAGACCTTTCAATATCAGAGATAAACCAAGACTTATGTGACTAGATATCACTCAACTGAAACCCCCTAATATTGGGGTTTAAGCCCAATCTATGCGGTTATTGAATCCTATTTGACGGATGTGACCAGCATGCCACAGAATCCCAATTGGTAGTGAGTATAAATCTTGGCTTGAAACGCTTGAAAATTTACCAAAAAAACTCCCTGGTATCACATATGATTATGTATCTAAGAAGATAAACTTTACACTCTTTTTGCAATTTATTAGGTCAAAACTCTATTTATTTAGAGAAGAAAGACTATCTAGTAAAGAAAAGATAAAAAAACCCATCACAGATGAATTTTGGGTCTCCTGGCATCTTATATAAAGGACAAGTGGTTTAACACCCCCTCTGTCCTGACACCCATGATGAATGATGATTTGCCAGTAGAGAAACAATGCAGTTATCTTACCAGAGGGAGTGGCAATAAGATGACCTCGACCCAATTAGTTAATGGTTAACAGCCATAATAAAATACTAGTGCATATGCAACCCTCAAAGCAAGGGTCTTAAAACATTGCTATTATCACTTTGAAAGCCTTGGTTGGTAAAATCACTTGATGTTGGTAATAAAGTTGGAAGCTCCCTGGCTTTTACAGGTGAGGCATGCCTCTAGAGCTTCATTAATAGAAGCGGCATATTATTCCAATAATATCTTGATCTATACTATTCATGAGTCTTCTTTAGGCCACTGTGACCCACTTGACCAAGCCTTCCATAACAGCATTAAACCGTGAGTTTGGATGTAAACAAGGTGACAATTTAGAAGCTTTTCTTTCTCGTAACAATCACTTTAGTTACTATGATTTGATTCAAACAGCAAATTTGGATAATCACACACTAGAAAGATGGGCGACTTTAATAACAAAAATAATACAACTTGGGCGAGCGTCATGGCAAGTGGTGCGCTTAACGGTTCAACTAAGGGCAAGAAACGCCCTGAAGGGACCAGGAACCCAAGTCATAAAAAAAGTGCAAACTCAGACACCGTCTGATTTTATGGTATTTACTGTAAAGCACGTGCAATACATTTACATTCAATTCAACCAACCTTTGTCAAAGGTGGAACATGGGATCATACTCTTCCTTGGGGATGAGTCACCGACCTTGTGGGAGAAAATATGTGAGGCACAGCCCTCACTTTTCCCTCACGCGGCGTTCATAGCCACCAACAACATGGGGTGTATTGGATTGATATTGGTTTTGAAACAGCCAATGAAGCCGATGCTGCAACAAAAATCTGCGTGGAAATTGCCCTCCCTGAGGGCAAAAAAATTGTGCGCACCGCATGCACCAGATGGAACAAAGTGAAAACTTTGTTCATCTCCTTTGACTCGCTCCCCATCAACCTTCCTTGTAAGGTAATCGAGGAGGAGCTCCACAAAGGTCTTGTGGCCTATGGAGAAATCCAACAACTCGAATTACAGCAATTTTGCTTAATGCCTGACCTGTCCACGGACAAAGCTATCACTGTAATCAACCCCTTCCCAGAAGTGGAATAGTATTTATCCAGAATTCCCCACGCAGCAGAATTTCACTTCGCAGATGGGGGCCAGTCAGCTGCATTCTGAGTTACACCAGAACGCTCACCACCCATTTGCAATCACTGTGGCTCACTGGGCCACAAGGAACATGCATGCCCTGTAAAAGAGGGCTTAATGGAAAATGATTTTGTGAAGAAGCTATGGACGAAGATAATGAAAACTTCGCCAAAATGACTGATGGCCACCACCCATTCCGCTGGGGTGAAGATGGACTATACTCCATCGTGGACCCAGTTACAAGTAAACAGCGTAAAGCAGCACAAAAAGCCCGCAAGAGAGCAGCGGCTGAAGCGGCGGCACAATTGGAATCCGCCATTAACCACGGACAAATTTAGGAGGATATTTCAGATATTCACTGAACCAACCAATCAGAATAATATGCCCAGGTCAAAAATTTTCACAGTAACCAGACTGAGCCACAAAGCGTCATCAGTCATGCACATAACGAGGAACAATGCAACCGCAATTTGGGTGAAAATGTGGTGCTCAATGCAACAAAGTTAAACCTCAAAAATATAAAAACCAATCAATAACCCGCATCAAATCAACATGAGACCTGTGCAGGAAAAGTTGACGCAAATGCAAAAAACTGCAATTCCCTTGAATCATTGGGTCAGATCAAGGTAACCAACAATGGCAGTGAAAGAGTTGGAGTACAGACGCAGAGCATGGCAAAATGAGCCGCGGTGGGATAGGACCAGAGGGTCCTCTCAACCGCTCCTGAGGCGCCGCGGGCACCTCAGTGTCAATAGGGACGTTAAACATTGTGGGAGCCATGGCTCATACGTCCCAAGCTAAAAAGCTGGCATTCCTGCGAAAACCTCTTGTAGACATCTTGGCCATCCAAGAAACCCAGTGCCTACAAGGGGAAGAAGAATCCTGGTCAACCAGGGTCGCACCATCACAATCAGTATGGACGTCTCACTGTGGGGTGATAGTCCAAAACAACAAAAAATTTAAAATTACAAATTACAAATTCATCACACTTGCACGTTTGAGTCCTGGTAGCAACAATCACATGCCAAGATGATATAATTTTGTTAGCATGTATCTATGCACCGTGAACTGCAACTGAGAGAAAAAAAAATTTTGAAAAATTTTTACCCTCACCCTCCCACCAGATATCATCATGTTAGGCGATTTCAACTGCTGGGATAACCCCAATACAGATTGATGGCCTAATCCCAGGGGATACCCACCTGGACACATTATATATCGCACAATGAAGGCATCTCTTGGCTTACAGGATGCTCTTCCCCCCAATTCACCAATCCTTCCCCATATGACAAGACCCAACATATGTGAGGGACTGTTCATATTGATAAGTCATATTGACCACATCCTCATCCCACAATCCCACCACTCAAGAATCTCCAAATTTACAACAAAAAAGATCAATTTTTCTGATCACTGATCAGCTATGGTGCAGTTAGCGCCAACCCAATCCCACCCACAGGTGTCGCCTTGGAGAAAGCTTCACCCAGAAAATATAAGATTGCCTGAGATATCTGACTGGGTTGAAAACAAGGCTACAAACCCAGAATTCACAGCCCCATTCACTTCAGATCCCATCGTAACATGGGAAAATTTCAAAAAAGATTTAATCAACAAAACCCAACATATTGCATCACGCAAGTACAACGCAGACACAGCCACAATCAAGCGTACCTTGGCAGAACTAGACCACCTGGAAATAAATACTCCGAGATCTGGCTATAGCCCTAATTGGGGATGCAAATGGGTAGAAATTTCAGCCTGACTTAACAATCTCATCTTTGGACACCAACACAGAATCAAAGTAATGAACAAAGTAAGTTCATAAAGGAAGGCGAAACCTGTTTGACATACTTTTTCCACCAATTCCACTCCCATGGAAACCAGCCCATGTGTACACAGCTCCACAAGACCAACGGCACTGTGGTAACTGACCCTGAGGAGGTCAAGGCGGAAGTACACCGCTATTACACCAAATTATATCGCGATATGCCAACAGATCCACAAAAATTAAAGAATTTATTCAAACTGCCAAGATACAAAGTACACCACTAAATTACAATATACTATCCCTTATCACATGGGAGGAGCTTTGGGAAACAATTCGCGGTGCACCACATAGGAAATGCCCAGGGACTGATGGGATACCCTACAAATTTTACAAGAAATATTTTCAACAAATTGCCCCCCTCCTATTGGCGTCAATGAACCAGAGTTTGTTGGAAACACGCCTATTACCAGGAGGCCATGAATCCTACTTTATAACCTTGTATAAAAAGGGTGACAATTTGGACCTGGCCAACTGGCGCCCAATTGCACTCTCCAACACTGAAACAAAAATTCTAACAAAAATTCTAGCAGCTAAGTTAGGTTCAATTGCATCTGACGTCCTATCACCCAACCAGTTTGGGTTTATACCAGGGCGTTCAATCTGGAACAACATACACTCTGTTGTAAACATTTGCCAATCCAAAGCAACTGGTGCCCTGGTCTTCTTGGATCAGTAAAAAACGTATGACCGTGTTAGCTGGCCATACCTAAAAGAATGTCTACATGCCTTCAAACTCCCACCAAGATTCATAAAATGGGCGATGCTCCTAACAGAATCTGCAACCATGGCTGTATGCGGCCCTAGATTCCTAACAAACAATAGCAAACCACACATAGGGCTCAAACAAGGGGATCCCCTCAGCCCACTGCTATACAATTTCAGCTTTAACCCGCTCCTCTGATTAACTGACTCACGTCTCATGGGGATAACCGCACAAGGACAACCAACAGTCAAGATACTGGCCTTTGCAGATGACTGCATAGCAGGTATAGCAAACAATGAAGATGCCTGACAGCTGGAACACACTCTAGAGGAATACTCCAAGGTGAGCAATGCATCGCTCAACAAAAGGAAGACAGAAATCATCCTCTTAGGTAAATACACAAACAATTGGTCCACAACATCAGAACCTCACACCAACACTCGAAGAAAAAACCCAATTATTTTACCCTTTGCAACACCTCCCACCACCACTCCTGTCCAACACCTTGGAATCTGGCTAGAATCAGGGGGATATGCTAATGAGACAATGTAAAGTAACCTGTTACAACGGGTATCTAAACGCGTCGCCTCCCTCAAGGGAAGAACCCCAGGACTAACAGGACGAGTTACAGTTGCTAACTCGCTCATCTTCCCAATACTGTGGTACCAGGCCCATGCGATAGCCTTCTCACCTACCTTTATAACCTCAATTCGCGCGCTTATCCAGGGCTGGCTGTGGCCTGGCTCTCACCCTCCTATACGGATGGAAACACTATTTGGCCCACGCTCAAGCGGAGGCATGGGACTAATAGATTTTGAGAGCCATGCCAACCACATCCTAGGTACCTGGATAATGTAAATTCTTGCTCCAGACCTCCCGCAACAACATTGGTCCAGAGCAGTAAGGACTAACTTTGCACAGGCGCTCAAATTAACCAATCCAAATAGTCCACCCAGACTACTTTCATACCTTGCCAAGCACCCTACTGCAACGGGTCCGCATGGAACCTCCCCTCATTTCAAACATATCCTCTGAACTATCCGTCATATGGGATGGACCATAGAGAACATGGGTACTATACAGGGAAGGGGATGACCCAGCCCCCAATTCAAATTAAGAAACCCAGAAAACCACCCCCAGAGGGATATGCTCGCAACAACCCCAAGCATAGCTAGGATAGAATACCTAGATATGCTGGACATTCCCTATGATTTAACCACACAGAAAGCAATGTGGAAAATGACACACGCCCACTCCTACAGCTAAGGATAAGAGCAAACTCCTGGCGCTGTTTGAGAAGGACCTATAGGACGGCGGACCGCTCCATTTCCCTCCACAAAACATGTGCAGTATGTGGAGGGGAAGGATCCCTACATCACCGCCTAGAAACATGCCCCCAACCAAAGCTATATGGCAGGAAGTCGCACGCCTGCTCAAGATTCAAAACGAACAGGAATTCTCGATATCAAAGAGTATCTTCGCGCTACAGATTGAGTCACCAATCCCATCTACCCTCCACTCCCTAATAATACCCATTGAAATGTGGACAATACACACAATTGCATTAGATGCATTCAAGGGCACGGTCCCAACCATTCATGGGATTATTAACAGATTCCATGTCCACTTACTAGAGCACTTCCAAGCTTGGCTCTATGGATATATGAGACCAAGACA
This sequence comes from Massospora cicadina, assembly GCA_022478985.1. Classification (NCBI taxonomy): domain Eukaryota; kingdom Fungi; phylum Entomophthoromycota; class Entomophthoromycetes; order Entomophthorales; family Entomophthoraceae; genus Massospora; species Massospora cicadina. The sequence goes on along the minus strand of JAKSZP010014626.1, from coordinate 45,795 downwards.
AAAGCGCTCATAGAATCGTGGTTCCCACTCTGGTTCCTCCACACAACCCTTTCCTTCACACCTGCTCCATAGCAGGGGAAACCCCCTCGGAGTAGTGCACCAACCCCCCCATACCTGGCAGTCCCGCTGGCAACAGGGGTAACTTGAGTACCCTGGGGTGCCCAATTTTTATATTTCTTAGTTATTCTCTTAGTTTCACATATATTCGGTAATGTCTGTCCCCTGGTCGGCTTACCTCGGTTAAATAAAATCAAGGTGACAAATTAGAGTCGACCTTCTTGTACAAAGATCCCTCTTGTATCATGGTATCCTTGGTAATCGTCTTAAGGTAGGCTCAATACGCTTCAGATTCTTTATCCCACAACTCAGGTCGGCCAATAAGGGCATATGATTGTTTCTCCTCCTGGGGATTTAGAATTACACAGGCAGTCAAGACAGGCCATCAGCATCTTGATGATTGGTACCTGAGCGATGAGCAATTAAAAGTCATACTTATGTAATCGCAAGCCAGATGAGACAACCGCCCATATGGATCCTTCATAGTTTGCAACCATTTTAGAGAAGAATAGTCAGTAACAACAGAGAAGAGTTTACCATAAAAGAAGGATCAGAAGTGTTTGATCACCATAATTACAGCTATGCACTCCCATTCAGTTACACTGTAAATACTCTCAGCCTTGAATAGGGTCTTACTATAGTAGACCACAGGATGGTCAATTTGATCATCATTATGCTAAGACAGGAGGCCCCAATAGCAACATTACTCACATCAGTATACAGAATAAAAAGCTTATCAAAGCGAGGATGGATCAAAACAGGTGCTTTGGTTAGAGCATATTGGAGAATATTGAACTATTGCTCCTTAGCAGAGCTCCACCCAAATAGGAACACCTTCTTATAATTGATATGGTAAAGGCTCAGTTAAGTCAGAAAATCTAAGTATAAATTGTCTTTAGTACATGACCATCTTTATTAAGACATGTTTATCATGCAAAGAGGCCGGAGGAGACATTTGGCTAATGGCCTTAAATTTGTCCAGTAGGAATTGAATCCCCTTATCTGAAACCTTGTGCCCTAAAAACTTTATTTCACCCTGAAAGAAGAAACATTTGGAAGGTTTGAGCTTTAATGGAGAATTCCGAATTATTTTAAAGACTTCTTGTAAGTGGTCCAAATGCTTAGTAAAAATTTTTAAAGTCACGGTAATGTCATTTAAGTACATCAATACGCAGGTTAACTTTAAGTCTCTGAGCATTCCATCCATGGCCCTTTGGAAAGTGGCCAAGCATTTCTCAACCCTTGAGGCATACAGGTCAGTTCATATAAGCCCTCACTAGAAATCAAATCACATTTGTTTTGGTCTTTGAAAGCCAACTTGATCTATCAATAAACACTGGCTAAATCCATTGTTGATAATATGTGGAGCCAGCAAGCAGACGGAGGGATTCATCAATCCTTGGTAGAGGGTAGCTGTCTTAGTTAGTGATTTCATTTAACCTATGATAATCCATGACCACCCAGTGTGAGCCATCTTTCTTCTTCACCTTTAATAAAGGTCAGGCCTAGGGACTATTGAAAGGTTTTAATAATCCAGCTTCCAATAATTGATTTAATTCCTTAGTGACCTAAGCCTCCTCAATCTTCAACTTCTGACAGGGCTTAGCCAAAATAGGAGGACGATCCCCAGTTTCAATGGTATGCGTCACTCCATTCATTTTACTAAAATTATAGGAATGCTTTGCATAGATATTTGAATATTCCTCAAGTAGTTGATTCACTAGTTTTTCCTTGTCTGTAGTAAGATATTTCTCAATTGCTGGGCCCACAGTAAGGACTCCCTGATTAGATTCCAGTCCAGAAATCTTGTAAGCTCCCAAAAGTCTTAACATCATCATCCAAGAAAGAGGCAATACTTTAACATATGTTATCAGAGTTTTCCAATCCACAGTTTTTGACTCATTGGTAAGATTCTCCAAAACACAGGTAGCATCCCTGAATATGCATAGTCCAACACTCCTTGGCAAGGAAAAATCTCCTTAACAGAAGGGTTTGAAACGCCCTAGATCTGTAATATATGAACCTTGAGGATAGCTTAGTGTAAAAGGATATCAGCAATAATCTGAGAATTTGGAGGAATAACAACAGTATAAAGAGAGAAAATTGGGCATATTTCTTTAATGTCAGTCATTTTGGGGGTAATTTTACTAGAGATCCTTCAACATGATACTGGATATAATAGTACCTTTTTGTACCCTTTAACAAACAAAGCCAACGCTTGGTATGTTGAATAAGGGCATGCTTAGATAAAGTAAAGTAACCTGATATCCCAAAAGGGATAGAGAATAGTTGGGGTGATTAATAATCCCATCAAATTCTTGCAAAAATTGGGTCCCCAAAAGAAGACTATAACCCAAATTATCCAAAACAACTGCAGGTATCATAAAAGTTAACTTCCCAATCTCCAGGGGAAGTGACAAAAAAGTTTGATTTGACCGCGTACTCTGGGGCCTAGCAGTCCTATACTCCTCAAAATGGTAAATGTCATGCTTAAGATTGATCCGCTTGGTCAGCTTATAAGAGACTACATCTATGGGGGAGCCAGTATTGATGATAGCCTTAGTGAGGATTTGGTTTACTCGAAAATCAATGAAAGTAATCATACTTCCAAATTTGGAGGGTAACGCCAACAAAGATGGCAAGTCATAAGAAGAAGATTTTTTATCCTTTATTTTACTTGGCGGAGATATAATCCTCCTGGTTTATACCCAATTCGTCATTATTGTGATAGATCTTATTGGATTTGTTTTCATTTTTCTTCTCATCTTCTTTCTTTTTAAAAAAGTGGTCTTCAGTATGGAAATATTAGCGACAATAGTTATATTAAATAACTCAAGATTATTTTCATATATGGCATACACTTTAGGGTGACTTGGTTTTATAGAATCAGAGATGTGGGGTTTTTTCAGCGAACTGAGTTGGAACTTTTTAACAGGACCTCCTTAATGTCCAAGATACTTTGGAGGTTTTTCTTACATGATAAGGGAGATCTGAATGGTGTTCAGGAAGTGAAGGCCGACATAACAACAGTAATAGCATCGTCAAGATTTGACTGACCACAGGCCACCAATGTATGCGCCTCCCAATAGAAGTGGTGCACGAAATCCCTAATGGATTCATTTCAAAGGGGTGTATTCCCATAAACGCCTGCTTCTGAGAATATAAGGTCTGCTCACTCCTGAATTCCTTTAGCAAAGCCTCTTTAACTTAAGACAAGGTAGTACAAGTCATCAGATAGGGTAATCATAATGTCCTGGAACAACTGATTAAGACAATTGATCAAGTAATTCATCTTTTGAAAGTCTGTTGCCTCTCCCAGAGCCTTCTCATACAGGTAAAGGAAATAAATGATACTCCCTCCCCAGGAATTACATATCCTTGAATATTTGTTTCAAACAAATAGGAGCATTCGCGTTAAGGCATGAACCCAAGGCTTGGTTCATTTAGGTGGAGATATAAGAGTTAGAGTTGAAGGTTTAAGAATATTAATGCAGGTACATATTGATAACTCAGTGCGAATATCATTAATCCAATGGTTTAGCTCCAAAAGATCCACTATAGCATCTACCTTTTAGTTTATTCAATAATTTGTTCTTGCGCCTGGAATATAAGCTCCAAGGAATCAATCTTCGTTTAGAGCAAATTCCCATTGGACTTGCATGCTTGTAGTAAAAAATTGATATCCTTAGCCATATGCCCAGGTTATTTAGCTCATCAGATAAGGATTAGGGCGCCAAGAGGGGTTAATAGGAGTTCCATCAAGGGTTAAGTTAAAATCCTGGGTTACTTTGTGAAATTGCCCTCATAACCATTCAATAATCTCAGAGAGGGAACTAAGATTAGACTCAGATGAACTACCTGAGCCTTCAGGCCTGGAAGATTGAAGGGGTTCTGGAGACCCAGGAGGCCCTGAAGCCCAACAGCACCTGGGGGTCCAGGAAATCCAGGCGGTCCTACTAGACCAGGAAGTCCACCTATCCTGGGAAGTCTGATTACTTTAGAAGGTCCCACGGGTCCTCTAGGTCCCATAGGCCCACTGGGCCCAATAGGTCCAGGGGGACCCACTGGTCCAAGAGGATCTGGCACTCTTGGTGTCCCATAACTCTGGGGTTCCCTCCACATTGCTAACTCAAATTTGAAAATTTATAAAAGTCGCTCCAATTGAAAGAGGTAATTTCTAATTTCCTCTTCCACAGACTGACTTTAGCTTTCTAAAGATAGTAATATTATCTCTCTTTTTTAGCACTAGTGGTGCATAACCCAAAAGGGGGAGCCGCCACGCATCTTTATTTGCAAATGGGCCAAACAAAGGGATTATCATAATTAAAAAAATTCCTGATATAGCCCCTAGGTTATCAGCCTAGGGAGCCATATCAGAAGGCGAGGAAGCTTTGAGTAATATTATCTCTCCACTCAGCTTAAATTCCAAACTCATTCCATCAACTGAGAGTCATTGTTTCTAGATATTCCGTGGTCAATTTGAATGATTTGCTGCTGTAAGTCATTAATAAAATTATCACTATTAATTGCATCTCAATTATTCTGACTTAACCTTAGAAGCAGAGTTGAAGAACTCAGAATCATATTCGTTCAAAGATTGAAGTCATTCTAAAAATTGAAATTTTCCTGATGGTGTACTCCCACTAATTGCAACAAGTGGTACAACGCGGGATGTACAGACTGACATATATAAGACCTGGTACTAACCCTGGGCAAATGAGAGGTTTGATGTAGATCCCTTATTGTAGAGGGCACAACACTGGCCTGAGACCAAGTAGAATTGAATATAGGAAAAAGGACCCCATCGAGTAATTGCTAGATGGTGTCTCATAAAAATTCAGGATGCATTTGGAAATTCGTAATAAAACTTAAATTAAGACTGTTAAGCTCTAGATTGGCATGGAATTTCAGTGTAAATGGCGCCCTGGGAATTTCGATCCTAGTGGAATGAACCCAGTGCTAAATACTGCCCGATTATGGTCCTGATACTCTTTGGGAAAAAAAGGATAATCCATTGTAGTGATTGACAAGTTCACTGGTGCATAACTCAGAGCGTCCCCTGTAATAAGCACCACTTTTGAAGTTTTAGATTACACTTCATAAATGGCAGGTCTTCTCTCAAAGTTACTTTTATTGGACTCTCCATAAAATAAAAGTGTTTGGATATATGAAAATAGTTATTAACTCACAATAGAATTTATTTTTTGGAAACACTTAATATTTATAAGTTTTGAAGAGACTCGCCTCAATATGATCTCTTAATCTCCAAGAGGTAATTCTTCTGAGATTACTTGATCAGGATAAGCGTGATCATTTCTAGAAGACTTGATGAAACCAGATTCACTAAACCCCCTTCAGCAATCAGTGGAGGAATATTTGGGGTAATATATTCAGGGACATAAGAAGTCAGCGAAATCTGACAGCAATGCTCTCTGTAAATAATGAAAACACATGTAAAGCACAAGTTATTGACATGATCATGAAATATATACATCCCTCGATCCACCAGACCATATGGATCTTCTACTGGCAGCACATTGAGATCAGCAGACTGGTCAAGTTCACAGAGATGCAACGCTGTGATAACTAGCTAATAGTGGCTATTTGGGTGGCGCCCTTTGAGAAGTCCACGCTGTCGTTCTACACAACCAACATCAAGCATGTGAAGCCAACCGCCAAGTAAATGAGTTTGCCAGCAAAAAAACGGCAAAATGGCTCATATCATTGGCAAGATACATGACCGGTGTGAAGCGTCAACCCTTTAGTGGCCAATGTAACTCATCACTGCAGCCAGTCAAGGAATATCTGAAGTCATAAATGGTTTGACACAAAGCCTCAGAGGCCGTATACTGAGAGGCACACTCTCAAACAGGTTGCATCATCCAGCAGTTGGTATAAGACTTAATTGGCAGCTTGTCACCTCTCTGATGGGGGGAACAATCATCACCTTCAATTAAAGACCTTTAGTGGAGCATAAATGCTGGTCATAACAGACTCTAGAGCCTTAAAGATGGAATGAGTGGTGCCATACAATCTTAAAATTTCCTGTAAAGAGATTCATATCATTGAACATTATGTCCTTGAACCAGGGCTTGAAAATCACACACCTCACCGAGGAAAATGTTGCCATGAAAGCCTGACTCATAATGGCATAACTACAACTGTTAGAGGTAGAGCAATCCTCACAGAATGAGCGCTAATACCTGTCCAACAAACTAGACCAGTTCTGAAACAATGTTAGAGGAGAACTTTGTAGATGCTGAAAGGGCCATCCAGCTGGTAAATAAAGATCTTCACCAACGCACACGATTCAAGCCCAATAACTTAGATTTTAAAAAGCAAAGGAGCATTCTTATGACGAAGATTTCGTCAGTTCTGACTTCGTTACCAACTCATAAAAAATTGAAAAAAAAATATCCTGGAAATTCCCAGCCGCACCACTCTAACTGTTCCAGACAACTGTGATGAAACATCAGCTCGCCCTACACCCATCATCTCTTCATACATTTTGACCTGCCTTAACTTCAGCTCAAGAACTAGTGGGGCTGATCTACCACCCACTACAAAGCTCAACTGAGAAACTGAGGATGTCATTAGTTTTAGGGTTAACCCCATCAACATGGCAAAGTTTGACAAGAAGTAGAACATACATACCTTCTTGTCCTTATCTGAAATTAGCATGGATGGCATAAGCAACAAGGCCACTCTGGAGACATTGATAAATTCGTTGGACCCAGAGAGTCAAGAGCTGTTAATGCCTAAGATCAGTGAGACTATAATGTCCTACCAGATGTTAAAAACATCATAATAAAAGAAATTAGTGGAGCGGAGATGATGACAAACATGGAAATTGCCTTCCTCAATATCTTCTTCAAGAAGAAAAAGCAAATTTCTAGAGTTTTTCATCTGTTTTAACCTTAAGGCTCAGGTGCTATATGGCGCAAAAGTTTTATATAACTTAAGAGCATAATCGACTTCTAAAAATTTCTACATACCTTACAAGGAATTATACTGGGTTATTTTATCTGTGGTAAATGACTAGTACAATGTATCTCAGATAGTAAATTATCAGTGCTGCTGCACCGCAACTTTCAACTCACCCTCTAAGGAGTATTATAATGCCTGAGAACTCTGGAACAAACCCCTCCAGTAGGACACTAGGAGAAAAGCATCACTTCCTTTCAACCCAAAATAACTGACATATGCCACATCACATGTTACCAATATGGCGTGAAGGGGATCTATGTTAGTCAGTGCAACTCCAAGGGGCTTAGACCAAAGGTGCATCATGTGGGAGTGGCAGGTACTGAAGAACAGGTAAAAGAATGGGAGAATAGAAAAGGTATTTTACTCCTCCTAATCTCAAGATAACCCTGTACAGCCACGACGCCAAAATGCCCTTGACTCTATGAACTGCTGCTGTCAATGGCATACTAGCTGTCACCACCCACTCACGTTAAAAGAGCCATACTAATTAAGTGATAAAGTGATATCAAAACCCTAGATACATCATCTTGAGCAGTACAACTTTTTCAGTTACTTCTTGTCACAGAATTATCAATCTGCTAGATCATGGCTCCGCCAGAGTGCCCTACTAAACTGTTTTAAGACTGATTGACCTTTACTTTTTCGCCTTTAAGGCGTACTAACCCCTTACAAGTACATGTCCAACCCCTAACCATCAGACCAACAACTTTGTCTTAGCGTCATAAGCCCCTCTTGGGAGTGCACCGGTGAACCTCAGCCCCCTTCCTGGGTACCCAACCCTTGCTCCTTCTCCATCATTTCCAATTGCCAGCCCCTCTTGGGTTTGCACTGGCAAGTTCATCCCCATCTTGGCAACATGGCTGCCACGTTACACCACCCTCATGGCTGACGGCTATCAACCCCTCATTTTTGGTAGCCAGTTGGCTAGGTTCCCGTTAGGGGTTTCTTATAGGGCTAAGGTATGGGAGCTGGAAGCGTTGGCCACATCAGGCGCATCACCCTGCGCCTGCCTCGGGGTTTTCTGTCCTATCTTCCCTTAATCTAGAGGACTAAATGCTGACAACTAATATAAGATGGGCGAAAGAGAAACCTTTTTTTAGGAGGGATTGACAAATATTTATACTAGGCTACTGCACCTATTCAAAGCCCCTCAGCAATCCCAGCCAGGTTTTCATTCAATCATTATCTTCTGCAGAACTAGTTCCCTCCTAAGCCATCCTTCCCAAACATTAAATATAAATTTGGTAATCATGGCATGAATTTTCAGTCAGTGTTAAATAAACTATTATTAAACATAATTAAACATCCTCAGCATCAGTTGCTGCTACTTAGAATTAGGGCGACGTAATCCTCATCATTTGTTCTCATATCAGAAACCTTGGATTTCCTCTGAAAATACCTAATTGGCCAGACAATTAGCAGTCAGCGTTGAACTATCATCCCACCATAGCCCATTTTGATTCTAACTAAACAATTGACCTCCTCTGCTTTGGTTGCCGGTGCAATCTTTGAATAAAATCAATTATCATGGATTATTCCCAATATTTCAAAAGATATTAACCCACCTAAATGGGGAGCACCAATTGGAAATTATAACATTAAAATAATATCAAACTAGGCTGTCAAGAGAGTGTCTGTAACTCTCTCATTCCCAGCAAGGTGATGTAGGATGCAAATCCACATTGCTAGGGAACTAGCCGTTAAGAAAAAGGGTAAGAAGACACCTTGAACGGTGCCTGTGCCAAAGGTACCCCAGGCCAGGGTGTAGAACGCAATGTATATATTAGGTAAGATAGAAACATAACAACTTGAGTGGACCCTAGAGGGGAGTCCATAATCAAGTGTAACTTGGCGTCAGGGAGCTTGGGTGCCTCGATCTGGAGGGGACCTGGGCGATCCAAGGGAGCACCTGGGATTTTGGTAAATTGCAATAGAAGGTAGTGGCCCACATAGTTGGAGACCTCCCCAAAGAGGTCCGACACCAGGTTAGCCCAAGGAACCATAAGTAAAACGTAAAAAAACGGGTATTTTTATTTTTAAGAAAAGTCAACCAACAAGGAATGTTGGTTGCAAAAACATATTTAAAGTGGGCTGGGGAAATTCAGGTTCTGCGGAAGTGCGCCCAAGCCTTGACGCCTCAATAAACAGACGCTTCCATCCGTTTTAGTAAAATACACTGAAAGTGCCTTCACTCAAGTAATTGATTGAAGCTGTATTTTACCTGAGCTTAAAATTTCATAGCTATAGCGGGACTCAAACCCTTGCTCTCCAACCAAGCAAATTGAACCATCTTTGTTTATAACATAAATTGTTCGTTTTAGGGCCTGAGCCAAGATAAGAGGCTGGGCGTTTTGCACCCCATTAGCATCAACCTGGGCATGATTGGCTTGCACCCAGCGTTGATCTAAGGTGTGTTTTAGGTCAGGAAGAGCCTGAAGTTTCACCTTCAGGGCCTCTTTCGCCCAGCCTTATCTCTAGCATCTGTTTCTACTATAATGTCATCCAACCATGACATAGGCGATTATCAAGCAATCACACTCAACTAACCAACACCTAGATTCTGATATTATTAGGAGGAGCCCATCTGATAATATTCTGACAATCTTAGACGTACCAAGACTAGACGTTTTAACATTGCTATTCCCTTCAAAGAAATAAAGAGACTAGCCCTCTACTCTTTGAAGAGTTATAGTCTTAATTAGGCCAGGCAACAAGCTCAGTGTACACTCCAAAACATTACTGACTCTTACTATTCTTAGTGTACATAAATTGATATTAGCGTGGGCAAGGTCTGGTCAGAGCTATAGTAGATATAGGGGCCCCTATCAATAATATAGAAACTAAGCTAGTTAAAAAGCTAGGCCTATCACCAGATATTGACTATCACAAGGAGTATTGAACCATGGGACCCAACTCAACAACTTCATTAAGGGCTTATATCGCATTTCCACTAAGGTTCAGTTTATTGTCATATTAGCCCCCTGCAATAATCTTACCAAACACCCATTATGATATCCTCATCAAACCTCCATCATGAGGACTTATAGCGTCAAAACTGTATTTGGTGAAATTAATCTGGCAATCCTCGGCCAAAACCTGCCAATGTACTATTGGCGTGAAGACCAACAGATAAAGAAATGATCTCTGCTATTTGTTATCTAACCTTTGAGGATTAAATCATTATTGTTTGTTTAAAGGGCACAGATGAACTAATATCTAACAAACTAAAAAGACAATCATGAAGGCATTACGCTGAAGAGCTGGCTGCCTACTGACCACTTCGCCCAGTTACCAGGTCATAATTACCACGTATATTTATATGCAAATACTGCTGGGTCTATGTAGCAAAGTGTTTGCTCCCTTCAACTGCTCGCACTGAGAGCTGATTGTGAGGCTAGGGCTCATTCTTCCAGATCATGGGGAAGTTAGCATATTATTAGCTAACTCTCCCTATACCTGATTCAGGTCAAATGGCACTAAATCATCGCCTTCCTTCACATCCTAATGATGGAAGAAGTGCAAGACATACACAAGTTTGGGGTGTTGGAGGAGTTTAATAGGAGTAAAAAAGTCGCAAGGCCATTTTCTCAGTCATACCTTGTAAGTCCCTGCTCATCTTGATGAAAGACAAAAAGGAAAGGGCAATGGCCCTCGTTATAAAATACAAAATAAATTCTCGTAACAAATGTTAACCTGAGTTGTTCTGAGGATGTGTTACATTTCATCAACACCAGGAACCACCCACTGATCCATCTCACCCTATCCCTCGGTCTAAGACAGTAGGTGAAGTCATCAATGAGGAAATTAACCAACTGGTTCAGAAGGTAATTCTGGTACTTTCAAAGAGTCTGTGGACATCGTCAGTCTCAATATTGAAAAGTAAAGATGGATCCAACATAGTGGTAATAAACTAATTGCAGCTCAGCAGCATAATAAAGAAGGACTCCTACCCCCTCTTAAGAAGTGATTATGCAATTGACCAACTTGTCAAAGCTAAACGTTTTTCAACCATGTTCTTAATTTCAGCTACTGGCAGATAGAGCTTCCCTAGGAAGAGCATTAAAAGTGTCATTATGACTTATGAGCTTTTCCAACCCATGTGAATGCCAAAGGGGTTATATAATGCCCCTGCCACATTAACGGCAATGGACAGCATATTTGGAGATCATAAGATTTCTTGTGTAATAGTCTATTTGAACAATCTCAAAAAAAATAATGATTTTCCGCATACACTACCAGCACTTGAAGAAAGACTTCTGCCAGCTTGCTGCTTCCAATATAAAACTTAAGCCCAGAAGCTGAAACTTCTTGCAAGAGTATTTTGAGTACCTGATCTTCGTTAGGGACAAAGAGGACCCATGCCACCAGCTGGCCAAAGTGGAGGCCATCAAGAAAATGAGGACGCCAGCCAGAAAGTGGGACATCCAGGCTTTCCTAGGGATGGTCAGCTACTAAGGCGGTTCATAGAGAACTTTAGTAATATAGGAGTATTGCTATTCAACCTGTTGAAGAACAGAAACCAATTTTTAATGGACGACTAACTTTGAGCTGGCTTACAACTGACTCCGCACCTTTCTTACTTTTTCGTTTATACTCATGTATCCAGAATTCAATATACTGTTCTTGACCCAGATGGATGTATTCCCTTATACCATAGGGGTCATGTTGTCCCTGATCAACAATAAAGGAGTAAAACATCGCGTGGCATCTTAAGTTGGATGCTAGATGTACACAAGTGAAATTACACCCTTACTGAAAAGGGATGTTTAGCTGTGATCTATGCGTCAAAGCAGTTTAGTGTTTACGTTTATGGGTTTCACTTTAAGGTGGTAACTGACCACTCCTTACTTAGATGGCTACAGAACCTTAGAAATCTGAATTGAAGTCTAGCTCTCTTGGGGCTAAAGCTGCAGGCGTATGACTTTGAGATTCAACACTGGCCTAGCATGAACCATGAGAATGCTGACAGGCTGTCCAAGCTACCTACTCTCACATTGATCACTGACATAGTGGATGGCATTTATGACATAATTATGAGTATGAATACAACAACAAACCAAAAGAAGTACAATGAGCTTTGGACTGAATGAGGGAGAATACCATTATCAAAGATGGAAAACTCTTCAAAATCAAAAGAAAACTGTAAATACATTATACTGCGACCCACAATTGTAAGGATCTGGTAATTGAAGCTCACAAAGTCATGTGGCATAGAGGATTTAAGAAGCTATATGAACAACCAAAATATACTACTACTAGGAATCATTGCATTTTTATATCCAAAAAGCCCTTGACTACTTCAGGGAATGCCAATAGAAGCGCCATATCATAAAAGCACTTTGTATCAACTGGTCAAGCCAAAATTCGCGTTCCACACTGTGTTGATCAACATTGTGGGACCATCAACTGCCAGCAACGGCCAATTTAAGTATATTGTGGTGGCCATTGACCGCCCAACTTAATGAGTTGAAGCTAAGCCAATTATAGACCTGAAGCCACAATGACTGCACAATTTATCTAAAAAACATCATATATAAACATAGGCTTCCCCAATTCCTTCTATAAGACGACAAAACTAACTTACTTCCCAGGTAATCGTAAGCTCAACGATTTGATGGGGGTCTGGGTGTTTCTGTTGACGCCTTATAACCCAAAACCAATGGTATGGTGGAATGGGTCAATGGTACTTATTTGGCATCCTACGGAATTTTATATTAAGTAAATAGTCAGTTGTTATCTATTTTGCCTTCCTCTGTATTTGCATACTATATCGCGTTCCATTCATCCACAGGAAGCTCAACATTTCTGCTCCTATGTGGGCGACAACCCACACTACCTCCAATCCTATACTCCTGTGTTCACGTAGAGGGATTAACCACAGATGATACTTAAAGAATCTTGTCTGAACGTTGACCAATCTCCAGATCAAGGCTTTCTTTAATGAGATGGCCCATAAAATGAGATTCAGAGAGCATAACAACCAGAACTGCCATCCTCAGCCATGCCTCAGTGTAGGGGAGAAAGTGCTCTACTATAAAAATCATGTGTTTGGCAGTATGAGTAAGTTTGAGCATATCTTGAAAGGACCATTTGAGATCAAATATAAAGTTTGACCAATATGAAAACCCTCAAAGACCCTGAAAAGGCATATCATCAACAGAAAGCGTTCTAAATTCCTGAAGCTATTACAAATGGCACTGAAAAGTTAGCCCCTGCCAGCCTTTAACCCTATTGCAAGTTATAGCCAATTTGTCAATCCCCTATGCTTGGTCAAGTGGGGGATATGTTGAAGTTTGTGTTTGACCAATCATAAGTTATTGACTTCAACTTTAATACCCCTAATAACCTTTAGACTTCACCTTTACACTCGTCCCAATTATCTGTGTCCCTTGGCAGATTGAGAGCTATTTCTCACCTTCAGATACTACACTAGCATTTTCTCCTTATTTAATTCAAAATTCAATAATTAACTATAGATCCTGACTTCTGGCGATTTAATCTCTATCCACTTGTCAATTAGATGCCTAATTCTCCAAACCAGTTCCATTCCCTTCAATCAAAAATACACAGAATTATCCAGATGAATCTGCCATGAAGATTTCTCACGACTATGAAAAGTTACCAGAATCATCCAGCTGAGTTTGCCACAAACAAGCCTTCTGACCAATATCCTTCTCACTCTAGAGATGTAACTGGCCTCTGGCATGACAATTGCAGTGAACTGGCAGTCTATCAGTGGACCAAAAAGGTAAATACAGTAATATCCAGGTGTCAATGAGAAGGCTGACACACGGACTACCTTTAAAAAGACCTTATTATATATTTAAAGTGCCACGTATTGGAAGGGTACAAATGTGGCAACACACATTCCAATGTCAATTTTATCAGAAAACTTTTAGACAATGCTCAATATGACAAATATCCACTGCTGAAAATATCAAACGGGACTATGGCGGATTTGGAGAAAATTCATCTATAAAATCTTTATTCAGTATCAAGATTCATGTTTGTTTTGAGGCATGCTGTCTTAAAAATGTTTTACCTATTTGATTGCAGTAATATCTGTACATATATTACTCAGATGTAATACCAATTACAACAAAATGGTTAGATCTTTTTACTTGGATAAACAGAAAGAGATATAGGTGGCCTTAGAATAACTTATGAGAGATATGATTTTTAATGATAGAACTTTATATAGAGCAATGATGCCAGATCCAGTAAAGTGATACCAAGACCATTTTGAAAGACATAATATAATGAAGGCCTACAGAGTTACAAGCATTGGGCTATATTAAGACACCTTGGATTTTAAGTCAATTATCATTGGGAACTATAATGTCTCGACATACAGGAAATATATTAACAATGCCATGAATTTTAACCCAATAAGGCTTTAATTAGATAGAAAACTTACTGTTTAGTATAGCCAAGCTGGGCATAGAACACCCATTCTATAGACATGCTCTGACCTCTTTTTACTTAGAAGCTTATATGTTAAATATCACATTGTAACCATTGACCATCTTACTAAATGGGTCGAGGACAAAGCAATTTGTGACGTGGGAGCATTGACACAGCTAAAGTTATATTAAGAAATTGTTTAACAACATGGATTCCCTTCAGATGATACTGAAAATGGGACTGACTTCATATATACTATGGTTCCCAACTTAATGAGCTTATGTTGCTAAGAGGTGTACTATAAGCCTCATAATACCCTATACTCAATGTAGTAGTTGAACGAGATAATGGGTTTTTTGTTCAAGTATTTAGTAGGATAGTGACATATGACTATTTCTTTGGTATTTTCAAGACAGGTCCACTGTGTTTTTGTACAACATAAGCTATCACGTTAAAACTGGGAGCGGCCCAAGTAATTTATTAAATGGTCGCCAGCTAGACTTAACCGTTTACAATACTTGGTCCTACCTGCACCAAATGACATGAACCCATCCAAACAAACTGAATTTCTAGAACAAATACTTAATAAGGTTAAAAACGCAGGCCTGCAGCTCCACTGTAGCCATAAGGACATTATAAAAAGTGATAATTTATAATAAACAGACTTGATATCACATAACATGTAGGAGGAAAAATAGCTTACTGTGATACTCATAACGCCACAAGTACAAATAAATTATCAACCTTTTCAATTAGGAACTTTTGTAATAATTGACTGAATGGGATCAGATGTTTACATGATCAAAGAGAGTTGTGAGGCACTATTGCAATAGAGTGAAAGCAAATTTTTGTGACCCTATTACAATTGATCTACAAGCCACCACATGGATAAAACTAGATAACCAATAATGGTTATTGGTTTAAAATACTATATCTATAAGACTAATTATCCTATAAAACTTCCAAAAAAAATTTAAGTAGAGTGAGATGTCAAAGAATATTTAAAATGAAATGGGATAATGAGCTAAACACCGTATATCTAATTTTATAAACTAAACCACCAGCAATAACATTACCAGCCTTTTTGACATGAGGCGATTTACATATGTGGGGACTAATAAAAAAAGAACATATGATTGACATACTTTAATTTTTATATTAAACATAATCAAAAAGTATACTTACTAAGATCTCATCAAACCCTATATCACAACTATCAATATAGTCCCAATCTAGTAAATTACAAATTTGATAAATCTTACCAATATTAGGAGATCTAAATTATTTTTAATGTAACTGATAGTAAGTTGTTGAAAACAATGAGTCCAAGACTGTCTTAGACACATCTACAAATAAGGGTTGCCAGATTGTATTTTACCAGATCAAGACTAATTTAGCAATTTAGCATGTTTGAAATTTTGAAACCACCATCTAAAAACAATAAAGTTGTTGTTATGGTATCATTTAGATTCTACTACCAAGTTTTATTTTAAAATGGTTCAGGATATGGACAGGAGTATAAAAGCTAAGAGGTCGCCTCATGTGAATAAAGGTTTATTATATATAAATCATCTTTACTCTTGATTCTTGCTGTCAGAAAATTAACCAGATGGTTTTCTCCCATGATGCCAAGTTTAGGGTTTAACTAGTTAGTTCTAACAGACTGACTAATTATCTGGTTCTGAAAATGGTAATCAAAATTCTCTTGGGGAATCCATCAGATTTGGAGCATTAGGAGCCATCTCAACTTCAATCATTTTAATTTAAATACTGACGACTGTAACTGAGGATAATTGAGAGTAAGTCCTATTATAAAGTCACAAATGGTTGCCAGCAGATCAAATGCCAAAGATTTCTAATGGAAATGCGGCCAGATACTATGATTAATTGAGATTAACTGAGCAGAATAGTGACTAAGATTACCTGCTAGGTTGGAATTAAGGTCAGCAGCTACATTGAGGAAATAATAGTGGCAGAGAGTGAAAGGGAGAGATTTTTGGTTGGTAGAACTGCAGTGTGACTCTGCAGTAGTACTTATATTTTGTGTTCCCATTGAGATATCAGCAATTAATAGCTGCTATAATAATAAAGATCTGGTTACCAAAGCGATTTTCTTCTATCTTATATATAGTCCTGGTTAACTGAGGAACACCAGTCATCATATCTCTTATTTATTGTATCAGTGGGCAATTACTCCCTTGCAACCATCCTACGGATCATGTCTCATCCACTGGATTTCTAACAGTGGTACTCAATACAGGGCCCACTGATTCAACTTTAAAGAAGCACAAATATTTGGCACAATGGCGAATTCTAACTACCTTTTGCCAAGGACTCATGATGTTTCAAATAAATATATTGGCAAACTCATTTAAAAACTTACAATGAAGGATCTGGCCTTTTTACCATGAGCACGCCATCTGACTTCAGCGACTCTCCAATGGAATTTATAGTTGACCTGTTGTCTGGCTATGTGTCAGCTCAGCATGGATGGTCAATGGACATCACATTTTTGCATCTCCATCACATTATGGAGTGGCTCCTCTGGGGATACTGCATCTGACAAGGGACACCATTGAGAATTTAATGAACATGTTTTTTAATTAACAGGATCAGGTTCAGTGGTATAAATTGTATATGTCCTAATTGGATGTGACCACTACCAGCCTGACGTGCCACCTCACCTCACAAGGGGAAGTAGAGTACCTCATCGCCTACTTACAGTTCCAATTTGCCAGCTCCTGTGAGTCTTGACTCACGATAATAATGAGATCAGTGATGTGATGTGGTTCACCCAGGGGCAACAGAACATTAACTGCCTTTAGCTGGAGCACCTTAATCAGATGTTCTCAGAGGTCAAGGGGCGATTGTCCAAGTGAACAACCGCATTGCTGACGCCCACAGTCATATGCATCATTTAATTTTCCAGTTAAAACAGGAGCTGCCGCAGGTCATTCAAATTGTTGAACCATATATGCCTTACACTGGACTGGATTAAGGACGTGACTACATTAAGAGGAAACAATGAGTCATCTATGCAAGAAATTATTGATTGGGTGTCATAAATCAATGCCATGGTGGCCCGCATCAGGGACCGCGTCACCATGTTGGAGCATTGGGCCTCCAACTAAGCCTATTCTGTTGCAATTGACTTTATCCAGCTTTAAGGTGAATGGATTAATCACCACTCTGCTGAAACCCCGGTACATAAATCTCCTGACCCATTGAATATGGGTAAATGTTAGATTGGTTTAGTTTGAGTAAAAAACCATAACAATGATAATTGAGGCTGGGCTGTGAACCTTCCATTCATTGAGTCAGTGGGATTCACCAATCTCAGAGTCAGCTTGGTAAATTGATGACAGTCCAATGAGGAGCTACTCTGGGAATGAGCCTTATTGAGCCAACTTGATGTTGCATCCAGTCATGCTCATGAAAATGGATGCCAGAATTCCAAACTTTAAGGAACCCTTGATATTGTGATTGAGTGACACCAGAATCTTGGATTGAAAACTGGCTCCCAAGAAAGAACTTCACTATGATTTACAAAAGGAGGTTGACGAGATTAAACAAGACGTCAAGGAAGGGTGTTACCAGTGCAATTCAGTCAAGGTGGAAAGAATTGTGGAGGAATATTTTACTGCTCAGGTTGGTGAGTTGAGTTATGTTGAGGATAGCATCGACTCTGCGTACAAATAATTTTGGTCCACTAGTGAGCTCCCCCAGTCTTTGATGTGATTCTGACCAAGGAGTCTACCACTTACCAAAAAACCACAAAGGAGCCAAGTTCTGCTCCATGACCTATATATATTCCCCATATGGGGCTATCTTTGCCAGGCAGGAGACATCTCAATTCTCTCCAAGAACACACAGCCATGAGCAGGAGAGAGTGTGCATGATGAAAAGCTGCCCCTGTATATTTAGGGAGGCAATATGAATAGCTTTTTCAAGTACTTCAAATTTTCCAACAAAGGAGCTTTGGACCACCACAAGGCGAAGCTACTAATTTCCACATTGGATGTTAAGAGAGCTGATCAGGTCACCTGCTACTGGAAGACAGCTTAGTGACTTACTAGAAAGTCAAAGACATCGTGTTATACCTGTTTGGACAGGTGGAAACAATGGCTCAATGTGAAGCCAATTTCTTGACTATTGGGTTTCAGCAGAATGAAATTCTTATGAAGTTTGCTGTTAGCTTCACTTGGAAGCACTTATTGATAGAATCGGAGACATTATCTGAGGCTGATGTTTGTATTGTTATGACTATGACAGTGAAACTACATAAAAGCTGTTCAACACGATGCCCCATTTTCAAGTGGATATCCCTTTACTTTGGATTGTGATCTATATGCAGAAATTTGCTGCAATATTCAGCCCACCCTACATGGACTGGTAGCCATCAGTGGCTGTCACTGGATCTTCTTCAGCTAGCGGGTAGCAGCGGCTAACTTATACCTTCTCCAGCCAATCCCTGACAAAACTATAGTTTGCTGGACAATCCACGTCCAAATTTTAACCCTTTGGCACATCCACAGCCGCTCTATAACTTTCCGCCACACCCTCAGTCAGCCTATAACCCTCGCCCTGGACCTTTTAATGACAGTCAGAGATGGGAACTCATTGGGATAAACTGTTTTGAATGTGGCCAACAAGGACATTACGCGGTGAGATGCCCCGCCAAGTGGTACATCCATGCAATGCAGCCAAGTTTTTATTATCAGGGAAAAAATTAAGCGGAGAAGATATGGGACACTCTACTTCTGCTGCTTCAAATTCAATTGTTCCACCTGAACCTAATGAGCCACTCCACATAGGCCCCCGCGACCCCAACAATGTATTTTTCTATCAACAAACCTCTGATGATGTACATGTGTTGCCTCGCTCCCAAGCTAAGGAGGACACCATGAAGGAAGTCCTCCATGAAATTAAAAAACCCTATGCCTGCCAAATATTGGAGTGAAATTTGACAGACAAACACCACCCTCTTCAGATGTATCCTCGTTGGAAAGAGTGGATATTGCCATCTCTATAGAGAAATCGCTAAGAAATACCCCCTGATCAGGGCCAATATCATGAACTTCCTAGATAAGTTGGATTCTTTGGATGCACACATATTAAACAATCACAGTTCTTCTTATTCCAATTGTATTTATTGTGACAAATTGTGTAAAAAAACAAACATAGGGCGATCATAGACATAGGCACACCAGTCAACCTAGTGTCAACAAAGTTGGTAGCTAATCTGACGCTGAAACCTTATGTGGAGCACCGGGTAGCATATGAGACAACTGTAAAAAAATTATTATTTTGGAGGGGGTGTATAGTGCACTGCCTCTTTGGTTTGGATTTGTCTCTGTCTCTGCGACAGCAGTTGTTTTACTGAATCAAAATTATGACATGTTAATTGGTTCCACATTCATGCGCACATTGGCGTCATGTTTGACATGATGAAGGAAACCTTTGAGATTCTGGGCCAATGGATCCCATTCTATTTCACCTTAAGTGGAATACCACAGGATTCCGCTTGAGATAATCAAAAAAAAACTTGTACACTATGAAGGCATGGTTCCCATCTGCTATTGGCAGTTTAAACAGAGGCTTAAGGTCCTTCCTAATCAGATCTAAAAGTACTGAGGGATACCAATATGATTGCAATTTCCATGATAATAACTCCTAGGCATTTAGCTATAGTAGGGACGGCTCTTGAAGTTGAGATACTGTAGGAAATGTTTGGGAGGCTCTTGGGCTTTATCAACAATCACGCCTCAAACTGCATGTGGCTCTGGGCATACTAGTATCTGGCCACAGGGAGATTAAAGTGCTACAGGCCAACCTGAAGAAGGAGCCTCTTATGGTCTAGAGGCACTAAATTGTGGCTTATCTACATCTGACCCCTGTCAATGAGCCCTCCAGATCCACAAATTTGGCTCACTGGAAGAGCTTGGCCTTCCCACCAGAACCCCAGATGTCGTAATGGCAGTGGTTACACAAAAAGCTTTGAAGGGTTTAATGGAGGGGAGACAAGATCAAGTGATGGCGAGTTTGAGAAATATAGGTAGAGCTTTGCATCCAATAACCACGGTCTGGTATGCTCTCATGGTGTCATTAATTGAGTAGACACAGGGGGCCACCCTCCTATTTGATCATGGCTGATCTGCTGCTTGAGGGATGTGGAGAAGGTAGTTTCTGACAAAGTAAGAAAACTTCTGGAGCAGTAAATGCTGGAGAAATCTAATAATCCTTGGGATTCGCCTGTGTTTGATGTTATAGAACTTTGTTGTCCTCTCTGCAGCTCAGGCCTTTGAAGGCTGTTCAATTATTAGTCAAACATGTTTCCAGCATATTTCTTAGGGACAAGGCTCCCTAAGGCAATCTTAACGGAAATTCTTCATTGAGGCTACTCTTCTCGCTTCAAAAAGGCAAAATCTTATGTATAAAAACAGGCAGGAAATCTACTAGTAGATAACTAGGCAAATATAAAAAGTATTTTATTAGTCAAAATTTGGAGATATTTATAGGCCACTGAGGTACTTGGGATCATCTAGTGGGAGCTTGGAGTGATAGTTGGGATCAGGTCAGGTAAGGAGACCTCTTTAGTGATGTGGCAAAATGCGTAGGCTTTCTTTGAAATTGACTACCTTTTGCCAGGCTGGCATATTTTGTGGACCTCTGAGTGGCAAGATCTTCACCAGCTGACTAGGTGCCTCTGATAGTTAAATTAGCAGAACCTTTCAGGTTTGAGTTTCCTTTCGCCCTTTTGGAAGTTCACTATTCAAGCCAGTCTCAATATACTTGAATCAGTGGAGCTTCTCTAATAAAGTTGAAATTCAGGTCATTTTTAAAATCCTACTCATGTCCACCCAATTCTCATGATTCCCATCAGATGTTAAAAAAGGATGGAACTAGCAGGATAGTAATTAACTACAGAAATTAACAGCATCACTAAAGAGGATTTGTACCTGCGTGGCTCAAACTTGATGATGCTTTAAATTACTTGGGCGGCACTTGCTATTTTTGGCTATGGACCTGATATCAGGTTACTAGAAAATCGAGTTGCCTGTGGTGGAACAAGGTTATTGTGCCACGATCACCTCCAAAGGGTTATTCCATCCCACTCATATGTGGCAGTGGCTATTTACCTCACCAGCTATATTTTAATGGACCATAGACACCATTTTGGGGTATCTGAAATTGTTATGCATTCTAGTCTACCTCAATTGTCATGGATGCGGCTGATAAGAATTAGACTGGGCTCCCAGTCAGGGGGTGTGAGCACCCAGTGGAGAGCCCAGAATGTCAAGGGCACAGCGGTTCATGTGACTAGAAGAAGGGGAGATTTATTTGGGATGTGAGGAAAGTAAATGTTCATCAATATACCAAAGGCCCCCAAGGCAAACCAGATGGTTGCAATGGGGGCAACTGTGAGTCTTGCAGGGGCAACCCCCAAGGGCGGGAGAGGTGGGGAATATGATGACTCCTCCAGGGCTCACAGTTGCTGGCCTTCGGTTTCAAGTGGGTGAGTTCATGTGCCAGCGAGTGGTGGCACAGGAACCACTGCGCAGGCAGGGGTGCCATCGGAGGGGAAAATGGACCCATGGCAAGCGTTAGGGCCGAGATCCCCTTGAGCGGGGTGCTCTGGAGCCCTCAGGTGGGTGGGATCAGTAATGGACAAGCCAGGTGTGGGGGCTGAGCTCGCAGGCACCGGGGTGGGGGCGCCTTGAGGCTGCTCTAATAGGGGAGTGGTCTCAGAGATCCCAGCGGCGAAGTGAATGGTTAGATTCGCATTAGATGGATATGTGAAAATGGATGGAGAATTGACTCCATCATCAGGGGTGAGGCAGTTTATGGTGGATACAATCTGCCACTGCATGGCAGGGTCAAGTGACCAGATGACCCATTCAGTGATCATCAGGATGATTATTTGGATGGCGGTATGTTTTGCTGGATTGATTGGTGGAATTTTTAAAAGTAAACAGGTGGAGTCTGTGGCAAGGCGTTCAGGGTATTCAGGTTTTATTTTAGTGATAAGAGTGGGAAGATAAGAGAATGAACTGACAAATTCCCCTCGGCAGGGCAGTTGCCTTAAGTATAGGGAGAATTGCATAGTGGGGATGCTGAGGGATTGGTTGATTGGGGATTGGCGATGGGATTTGGTTGTCTGGAGGGTGGGGGTGGAAAGATGTCCAAAATCTTGGCAAAAATCAAAAAATCTTTTGCAGATTTTTCCAAATTTTTGGGGCCAAACCAGGTTGATGGTACCAATCTGGGCCTTGACCATTTGAGGTGGGCTGTTCACACAGTTCGGATTCCCTAGATTTGTCCTGGAGGGCTTTGGCCTTGGTGCTGGGTCATCCACAACCTTGTCTAAACTCTCAATCTGATTATTTATGTGATCCAAACTTCCTGGATCCATCCCAGGGTGTAGGGGCAACTGGTCCAAGTCACTTGTAACCTGGTTTGAAACCTGAATCAAGTGCCAATCTGATTTTCAGACCCAGCCAGTCCAGACTGGCTCCGTAGCCCAGAATTTGCAGACTGGGCTATGATACTAGCACTGGCTATTTTCTCAAAATTTTGGTATGTTTTCCCTGGTGAGTGAGGGGTCCCAGGGGCCCGCCCATGGCCCCTGGCTTTCATAATCTTCTGGAAGGTCCCATCTATTAGTCTTATCAGGGTTGAGGAGGGGGGAGGGAGAGACCTGATTATCTTTATGAGGAAGGGCAGTCACCCAGCGCTCATCTACCACATGTGCCAGGTCGCTCAACTATGACAGGGGGTCCACTTGGGCCTTCAGGCCCCTTTTTGTCCAAAAGGGATGCTGCTCCCTATCCAGTTGTAGGGGCTGGTCCCCAGGACTTACACTACCCTTTCCTTTTTCAATAGGGAGGAGGCCCCCACCTGGGTCATGGACCAGGGCATAGTTCTTGTGCCTCTCTGGGAGCTTTATAGCCAGGATGGCTGCGATTTTCTGGGGGATAGGGGGCTGCAAGGTGGGAGTTGTGAAATTCCTCTATCAGGTCCTTGCAATTTGCGCAATTGTGTGAACTCACCCAGCTGTTCTCATAAGAGGGGTAGCCTTTCCAGGCAACCAGGTATTGAATGGATCTGCGGGACCTCTGGGAAGCCAGGATAGCCTCCACCTCCACTTCCTGGGATTCCCCAATGAGGATTGGCTCTGGTGATGTTGGCCTTTCCCCTTTGAAGGGGGTCAGAAGGAAGGTATGGAAGACGTTATGCTGCTTCCAGTGAGCGGGCAGCTTCAAATGATAGGCTCCATTGCCTAAGTCCTTCTATACCTCAAAGGGACCAGAGCGTTTGGCAGTGAGTTTCCGTGTGGGGGTTTTTTAAGGGAAGATTGTGGGTGTCCAGCATAACAAGGGAGCCAACTTTAATCTCATGTCCAGGGAGGCACTTCCGGTTGGCAAACTTTTTCTAGTCATTGATGGACTTTGTCAAATGTTCCTGAACCAAGTTGTGTGTCTCGCGGAGTGCACACACATGGTCTTCAGCTGCAGGGACTGCTGAGGAGAGCTGGGGGCCAATCTGGAAGGAGTGGTTGTAACCCAGGGTGGCCTCAAAGGGAGAGGTTGGTCGAGGAGTAGAGCGAATTGTTATATGCAAACTGTGCAAGGGGCAGGTCCTTGGCCCAAGTGTCCTGCGAGGCTGTCACATAACAGCGCAGGTACTTCTCCAGTACCTGGTTCACCCGCTCACTCTGCCCATCAGACTGGGGGTGGTAGGCAGTAGATCTGCAGGGCTTGATGCTGAGGAGGGTTAGCAACTCTTCCCAGAACTGGGCGGTGAACTGGGGTCCCCTGTCGCTCACTATCTCTTTGGGGAGACCAAACATGGCAAAGACATGGTTGACAAATAAATTTGCGGTCTCCACCATGGTGATAGAGGAGAGGCAGGGATTAAGAGCGCGAACTTGGTAAATTGATCTATGACTACCATGATAGCATCTGAGCCATTAGAGGGGGGAAGCTCCACGATGAATTCCACCAAGACTGAGGTCCATGGGCCCTCAGCCTGCTTCAGGGGGTGTAGCAACCCCTTCTTCCTAGAATGATCCAATTTTTCCTGGGCGCAAGTGACACAGCAGGAGATCCAGGAGGGAATGTTCTTTAAGGACCCTGGCCAATTATAAGTTCTCTTTACGAGATCTGCGCACTTCTTGATGCTGGGGTGCTCAACAGTCTGGGGGACATGGTGTTCCTCGATAATATAGTTGCATAGGGATGGGGGACCCATACTGGATTGTGGAACCAGATGGTTCCCTCCCACAACGTGTATGGGTCACTCTTCCAACTCGTAGACTCTAGGTCAGTATAAAGCTCTAATCCTTCTGGGCAACAGATCTGGGCAGCGAGGACTTGGAGGAGGAGTGGGGCGTCAGGGGCAAGGTCATCAAAAGCTACCATTGGGGGGCCAAGGAGAGGATTTGGGAGGGGGCACTACAGTAGTAAGCTCTAGCTGGTCCTCTCCACCATTGGGTGATAGAGATGGGTTCTGGCTGAGCATTTCTGGCAACACATTCAGGGGGCCTTTTATAAATTCATATTTGAAATGAAACCCACATAGGTCCTGGTATATGCAAGTTTGCCAGTGCCCCAACTTCTGGGGTTTGCAGTAGTATAGTAATGCCTTATGGTCAGTCTGATTGGTGATTTTGTGCTGGGCGCCCTGCAGGAGGTATCGCCAGTGGGTGAGTGACCACGCCACTGCTGCTAGCTTCTTGTCATATATTGGCCATGCTTGTTCTGTGGATGTGAATTTGCGGGAGTAGTAGGCCACTGGGTGCTCGACCCCTCATGCTCCTGTAGCAGCATGGCGCCCACCACCAACGATGATGCATCACAGGCTGCAATGAAGGGGCGGGAGGTGTCAGCATGCCACAGGACTGGGGCGGCGTGGAAAACCTCTTTGATAGACTCGAAGGCCTGCTGACAATCCTAGGACCACTTAAAGGGGGCGTTCTTCCCAGTGAGGGGGTGAAGGGGTGCCGCCAGTTGGGCGAGGGCTGGGGAGAATTTTTTTAAGAAAAGTGACAATGCTGAGGAAACTTCGAAGTTGTTTCTGTGTAGTTGGGGTAGGCCAAGACTGGATCGCCTCAAGCTTAGAAGGGGGAGCAGCATATCCATCCTTCAGGATGAGCTTACCTAAGAAGGTCACTCCATCCCAGAAAAATTCGCACTTTGAGGGTTTTACGAAGAGCCCTGCCTTGTGGAGGGCTGCCACCACTGCTTCTAGATCCTTGGCGTGTTGCTCTGGGGTAGGGGAGTGGATCAGAATATTATCAATGTAGGCTACAGCGCATGAGAAGCGCAAGTCCCCAAGCACATCATCAATGAGGTGTTGGAAGGTGGCTGGAGCGTTCTTTAGTCCAAAGGGCATCACTCTGAACTGAAAAAGACCCCAGCGGGTGCAGATAGCTGTGAGCCACTCTTGTCCTCTCGCCACCCTCACCTGATTAAATGCGTTCACCAGATCCAGTTTTGAGAAGACCCAGGATATGGCGATGGCTTGGGTAATGGTCTGCTCTAAGGGCAACGGGTAGGGGTCAGGGATGGTGATGTTATTAAGGTGGCCATAGTTGATGCAAGGGTGCAGGGTGCCATCTGCTTTCTGAGCAAAAACTATGAGGGAGGCTACAGGTGAAGATTTTTTGATAAGCCATCTCTTCTTTCACATCTCGTCTAACCAAGTCCCCAAAGCCTTGTCCTCTTCCTCAGTGTAGGGGTAGAGGGGGCAGTTGATCTTTACTAGGTCGACCATCAGCTGATATGTTAGGTCATATTCAGAGTGTAGGGGAGCTTGGAGGCCAGCGACATGTCAAAGATGGACTTATAGGGGGTTATGAAGGGTGGGAAGTCTGAAGGGAGGTCAATAGGTTGGGATCAGGGGGAATGGAGCCAAGGGATGTGCCCAGGGGGAGGGTTTTCAACAAGGGAAACTCTCCACTCAACTTGAGGTTTGAAAACAACAAGGAGTTATTTGCAAGATTAATGCGGACCTGCTGTCGCCACCACCAGCCTACCCCCAAGATCAAGGGGTAGAGCAAGTCCTGTACGTCTGAGAAGTGGTCACTAAACTTAAAATTTTGATTGAGAAGTGCAGTGGACGTCAGATGCAGTAAGACTTCATGGGCTCTGATGAGGCGCACAGGACTGATGAGGCTTATTCCATCGCCAGGTCTAAGGAATGCGCCACACTGAAGTTAATAAAGTTGCCTACCACTCCAGTGTCAAGGAGGGCTTGCACGGTAAATTCACCCGACTCTGAGGGGAAAGAGATAGGGAACAAGAAGTAGGCTTGATCCTCTTTATTGGGATGGGCGAGAGAGAGGGCAGCTGAGGAGGTGGCATGACCCATCATCAGAAGAGATTGACCAAGAGGCGCTGAGCAGGTCTGTAACTGGGAAGGGGTTTCTGCTTCATCCTTGTCCCAAATGGGACAGCAAGGGTTGATGCGTATACCCGCTCCACTCTCTTCAAAGGGGGCCTCCAGGTTAACTGGGGGTGATAGTGCTAAGGCGGGAAGGCTCTGAACTCTGGGGGATTGAGGACCCGTTCTCCTGATCCAGGGTGTGAGCAGGGGGTGCGGCAGGCAGGGGCTCTTCCAAGGGGGAGGTACCCAAGGTGGGTACAGAGGGGGCGCAGAGGGCGGCGAGGCCTGGGGTACGCTTCCCTTGGCCATGGCCACTGGCAGGGGGAGAGGGGGTGGCACATGGTACCTCAAGAGCTGCAACAGCACACGCGGAGATATGGAAGGGCCTGGCCCCAATCACACAAGACACAGATAATGCAATTTCTAAGGACTCAGGGAGGGGGTCCCAAGATGCATGGGCGGCTGCAGTGGGGTCCAAGGCAGCTTGGAAGGCGGAGATGGCAATTTCAGGAGGGATGGGCACCGTGGGAGCCAGGACCTCGAAGGCTTTGACTAGGGAGGGTAGGTCTGTGGCTTTCTGTCCTAGTGTGAAGAGATGGAGGAGGCGCGCCAGTCTAGACTCAGGGGCCTGGACCGCCAAAGTGACCAGCGCCAGTAGAGGGGTGGGATTCCCAGACTTAGCAGCAAAGCGGAGCACTCCCCTGACCCAGCGGTGGGTGTCCCCATCTAGGGCATCAAGGAGAGCTACGCTCTGCTGGGCATCAGAGGGAAGGGGGATTTTCCCCATCAGCAGTAAAGCGCACCTGAAGCTCTGCCAGGACACCCAGGATTTGGTCGGCCACCTCATCAGAAGGGATAGGGGGTCTCCCAACCCTATCATGTTGACTGATGGGGTGACACTTGTTGCTAGGGCTCAGTGGGGCGGGGACCAGGTCAACACAACCTGGTGGCACACTCAGATGGATAAGGCAGCTGACCAGCAGGAGAAGGCCAGGTCGCAAAGAGAGAGTACATTTAGGGTAAGGGCGTAGGCCACGCTTTGCCAGTGCCAGCGAGGAGGGCGGAGAAGGCCAAGGCTATGGGTCAGTTCATAATGTCATTGATGTGGCTGATAGTAATTATACTGGGCTCCCAGTCAGAGTGTGTGAGCACCCAGTAGAGAGCCAGAATGCCAAGGGCACAGCGGCTCATGTGAATAGAAGAAGGGGAGATCTTTTGGGGACATGAGGAAAGTAAATGTTTATTAATGTACAGAAGGCCCCCAAGGCAAACCAGATGGTTGCAATGGGGGCAACCACAAGTCTTGTGGGGGCAACCCCCAAGGGCGGGAGAGGTGGGGAGGATGATGACTCCTCCAGGGTTTGTAGTTGCTGGCCTTTGTTTTCAAGTGGGTGAGTTTGTGTGCCAGCGAGGGGCAGCACAGGACCCATCGTGCGGGCAGGGGTGCTGTCAGAGGGGAAAATGGACCCACGGCAAGTGCTAGGGCTGAGCTCCCCTTGAGCGGGGTGCTCTGGAGCCCTCAGGTGGGTGGGATAAGTGGCAGATGAGCCAGGTGTGGGGGCTGAGCTCACGGGAACCAGGGCGGGGGCGCCTGAGGCTGCTCCAATAGGGGAGCAGTCTCAGAGATCCCAGCAATGAAGCAAACGGATGGATTCGCATTAGATGGATATGTGAAAATGGATGGAGAATTGACTCCATCATCAGGGGTGAGGCAGTTTATGGTGGATACAATCTGCCACTGCATGGCAGGGTCAAGTGACCAGATGACCCATTCAGTGATCATCAGGATGATTATTTGGATGGCAGTATGTTTTGCTGGATTGATTGGTGGAATTTTTAAAAGTAAACAGGTGGAGTCTGTGGCAAGGCGTTCAGGGTATTCAGGTTTTATTTTAGTGATAAGAGTGGGAAGATAAGAGAATGAACTGACAACTTCCCCTCGGCAGGGCAGTTGCCTTAAGTATAGGGAGAATTGCATAGTGGGGATGCTGAGGGATTAGGTGATTGGGGATTGCGATGGGATTTGGTTGGCTGGAGGGTGGGGGGTGGAAGGATGTCCAAAATCTTGACAAAAAATAAAAAATCTTTTGCAGATTTTTCCAATTTACTGGGGCCAAACCAGGTTAATGGTACTGATCTGGGCCTTGACCATTTGAGTTAGGCTGTTCACACAGATCAGATTCCCCGGATTTGTCCTGGGGGGCTGTGGCCTTGGTGCTGGGTCATCCGCAACCTGGTCCAAACTCTTGATCTGATTATATATGCAATCTGAACTTCCCGGATCCATCCTGGGGTGTAGGGGCAAATGGTCCAAGTCACTTGTAACCTGGTTTGAAACCTGTATCAAGTGACAATCTGATTTTTAAACCCAGCCAGTCTGGACTGGCTCTGTTAGACCGGAATGTGCAGACTAGGCTCTGATACTAGCACTGGCTGTTTCTCAAAATTTTGGTATGTTTTCCCTGGTGAGTGAGGGGTCCCAGGGGCCCGCCCATGGCCCCTGGCTTTCATAATCTCCCGGAAGGTCCCCTCTATTAGTCTTACCAGGGTTGAGGAGGGGGGAGGGGAGAGACCTGATTATCTTTAGGAGGAAGGGCAGTCACCCAGCGCTCATCTACCACATCCTCCAGGTCGCTCAACTGTGACAAGGGGCCCACTTGGGCCTTTGGGCCCCTTTTTGTCTGAAGGGGATGCTGCTCCCTATCCAGCTGTAGGGGCTGGTCCCCAGGACTTACATCAATGACATTATTATCTTCTCCTGGACTTTTTCAGAATATCTACATCATTTTAAGTAGGTGTTCCACCAGCTCGTGGAGGCTAACATAAAGATCAAGCCTCATTCATGTCACTTCTTTAAGAACAACTGGAATTTCTCATGTTTGTGTTAGACATAAGGTGACTTAGACCATAACTGGCTAAGGTAGAAGCCATCAGGAAGATGGCTGACCAAGTACCAAATGAGATATCTAAGTATTTTTGGCATGATCATTTTCTACTAATGCTTTATTCCCAATTTCAGCTGTTTGGGGGCCTCACTCTTTTAGCTGCTTATTATGGATGCTATATTTAAGTGGATATAACGATTACAGAGCGTTTTTGACACTCTTTAGATGGAATTGATCAGCGCTCTGGTGATACAGAATCCAAACTTAAAAAGGGAGTTCATTCTGCAGACCAAAGCTTCCAATTCCTTTGTTGTAGTGGTATTGTCTCAGCGGGATGACTTTGGGATGGAGCATACCATCGCTTATTTAAGTAAGAGTTTAAACTGTCATGAGCAGAATTACACCATGACTAAGAGGGAGTGCTTGGTGGTAATTTATGCGTAAAACAGTTTTGAGTGTATCTGTATGGAGTGAAGTTAAAGGTTATCACTGATCATGCTTTGTACGATGGTTACAGAACCTTTGGGAGCCAGAGGTGCGCCTTGCACAATGGGCACTCAAGCTTCAAGTATAAGATTTTTAGATACTTCACCAGCCAACTGCAAAGCACCAGAACGCTGACTGCTTATCACAACTACTGACGGTTGCCATTATGGCGGATTTTTCTGATATGATGTACAAAAAAGATTAGTGGCAAGTATTCTGACAAATCACTTCAAATCAATTGGGCGTTAGATGGAATGAGGGCTGATACCTTTTTAAGAAGTGGTGAGCTATACAAAAAGATTGGTGGGGCTACGTTGAGTTTTCTGAAGCCCTCTTCCTGACCAGGCATTATTTTTGGATGTGCACAAGTTGGTAGGGCATGGAGGGCTACATAAAATGCTGGAACGCTTGTGACCACATTACTGGGAGAGTATGCATTTTGCCATGCTCAAAATAATCTTTTATTGTCATAAAAGTCAATTGGGGAAACCCATCTACCAGAAAATCTCCTATCATCTGGTGAAACCCCAGTTCGCCTAGCATACAGTATCTATCACTGTTGTGGGGCCATTGCAACGGGGGCAAATCACTCTAAGTACATCCTTGTAGCAACTGATCCTTTTACAAGGTGGATAGAGGCATAGGCGATCTGAGATTTGAGGAAGTAACCATTGCCAAATTTATAATGAGGTGTGTCATCCAACGGCATGGCTGCCCTCAATTAATCTTAAAGACAACGGAATGAATTTCACTTTGTATGTCCTCCCTAAGTTGAATGAATTAATGGCAATCCACGGGTTACTAATAACCACATATCACCCTGAATACAATGGAACCATTGATCAGGTTAACTGGACTTTAGTGAATATCCTTAGAAAGCTTATGAGGGATCAGCCATTTGATTGGAGCACCCTGCTCTCCACTGCAGCCTTTGCATATAACGTCAACTACCACTCTGCAATATGAAATAGTCCCTTACAGTTACTCTATAAGCGTCACCCCACCCTTCCCCAATATCCTACTTTTGTGTGGGGGACACTGGCATAATGGATCTGCAACGCTATCTGATGACTGACTTTCATGCTTATCAAACTCCATAATGAAGCATATTTATAGAGTTTGGCCAAGAAAATTAGGGGATCATTATTCTGTTTAATGTCGGCATAGCAGATTTCTGCTGTATTTATGAGGAGAGCAGGTTTTTTTCCATGATCAGCATGGATCCAGATGGCGGAATAAGTTGGCTAGCATTTGGATTGGACCCTTTGAGTAATTGAGAATATGGGTGCTGATGGCTACAAAATTAAGAATCTGTCAATTGGTCAGATCATCAACCAAGTGCACGCTAAGTTACTTCAGAAATATAACCAATAGGAAAAAGATGAATGAAAGGACATACATAACTAATACAGCAGTTTAATAACATAAAGTGAAGAATGAATCCATGGAGGAATGAGAAAGGTTCCACTCTAAGATATGAAAGTGGTCTTCACAGCCTAGTTGTTGGAGGGCAAGTTGTAGGTGACATGTCAGAGGAATAGCATCTGGTTAAAGGGGGAAATATCAGAAAATTAACCAGATGATTTTTTCCCATAGTTCTGTGTTTAGGGTTCAGCTAGTTAGATCCAGCGGACTGACTAAAATTCTGGTTTTGACAATGGTAGTTAAGCAATTTTGGAGGAATCTTACAGATTTGGTAGCATTGGAAGTTGTTTTGATTCCAATCTATGTAATTTGATTACCAGTGATTGAAGTCAAGGATAATTAAGGGAAAGCCATATCACTAAGTCACTAATGGTTGCTGGTAGATCAAATGTCAAAGATTACTAATAGGAATGTGGCCAGATACTTATTTTTCCGCTGAGAATTACATTGAGCGAAAATAAATGATTGAGAGTATCTGCCTGATTGATATGAAGGTCAGATGCTGCAGAAAAAAAGATGATATTTATGACAGAGAGTGAGAGGAGGACCTTTTTGGTTGGAAAAACTGTAGTGTGGATTTGAAGTAGAACTTGTATTTTGTGTAGACCTCATGCAGTATTAACTGTTGAACGCTGCTATAGTAATAAAGATTGTGGTACTGAAGTGATTTGCTGTTATTATATATTTAATTCTGTTTGTATGTGGAATTTCAATTATAATATCATTCTTCCAATGTATCAGTGGGTAATTACTCTTTTTCAACCATCCACTGGATTATGTCTCATCCATCAGATTTCTAACAATTGCCATCTCACATCGCCATATGAAAGAACCCACTCTTATGAGTTTTATTATATCCTGTGCAGTCCCAATTAAAATTTATTCGAGGTGGGTTGACCTTGGGACAAATATACCACACCGAGAAAGTTTCTAGCCAGTATAAGTTTCAAACTCAAAACCTGCACTAGGGGTGGAAGCAGTTTTACCCGCTCAGCTAACCACCCTTTGTGCAGTCCCAATTAAAGCACAATTTTTTCAAGCATACATTACTGGATCAGCATTTATTGCCTGTTGGATGGCTTTCAATAGTCACAAAAAATTTGTACTATTAGTTGTACATAATTCATAATATAGCCCTCAAGGTATATTGTATTGTGCAAAAAACATGATAACGCAGAGGTGATAAAGCAATATATTTCATGAACTAGATTATTCCTTCTTCATGATTTTTCGTTGAAAAAGGCTAAAGACCCTGACAATGGTCTTGATGGGCAGCAAATGGAACCCTTGTACTATTTTTTCACTCACATCTTCACTTTTTTACAAGTTTTCTATATATTGGCTTCTCATAAGTTGTACTGGTGGTTTTCTTCACTCCAAAATACTCTAGGTTCAGTTGAACTTTTCCTTACGCTCCCTCACCTCAAATTAGGCATTAATCCCCTTACCAGATGAATCTCCAAGCATTCTTTTACTTCATGTTTCTCAATAAACTTAGCTCAGATCCCCTTGTCATGAAAACCAATTCATGTAAGTGGCTAATTGCTCAAGTTCACATAAGCATTGTTGTTAAGTGCGTCATAGTAAGAGGACAGGAGGCTATGAGCCAAAAGTTGCTACATCATGGAATCTACAACTTGTTTAAAAATTATTTTGGTAGACATCACCTTACAGTATGAATAGATAAAGTTTTTTAAAGATATAAAAACTATCAGACTAAATTAAACAAAAGTATTTATAATAAGGATAAAAAGCTAGGTTTGTATAAGTGACAAAGGACAACCTAATGCACACCTTCATATGTTATAAATGAAAATTAATGACAGTATATCTAAGTACATTGTCATTCTTTACTGTACATCAAGTTACTTGCTCTTCAATCTCTATAAGGGTCAACCTAGAACCAAGTGTAGATTACAATAGATTTCAAATAATTAAAAGCAATATTTCCCTAATAGTTGGAGTTACTAAAATTAATAGCATCAGTTGTTAGTAAGATAATCAAATCTACTTTTGATCACAACTTTAGTTGTATATCATTGATCAATTTGTTGGCTAAGTCAGAACTTCTTTAATCTTAACCAAAAGGTGAGTAAACGCGTTGCAATTTTTGGTTACTAAAAAGTCATCAGAAAATGGGCTAAATAAGTTCAGAAATCTAACTATCTAAAAATTAACTGGTTAACTAGGGTAAACCACTAACTACTAGCTATTTAGGATAATACTGAGGAACAAGTAAGTTGGAAAATTGAAATACTTAATGACGAAATATTCTCTATATTGCTTTAAAATTTCCATTTTAATATTTTTTGAAGTATCTCTAAAATTTCTTAGCTAAATTGCAAGATTTGAACCTTGAACTTGGGTTTTAAGCACATCTTTAAACTTCCAGAGATTGAAAATTGCCAGATGACATATACATGGCTACATTCATGAAAGCTGGATTATTCATAAAAATATTTGTTTTACTGTGCAATACTATGACCTAAAGACTTTATATGCTATTTTATTTTACTTAATCTAATTGGGTTTCTGCCTCAGATGTTGGTCTTTTTGATAATACATATACTTTAATTCCTAGCATTCAATGTCTCCTATGTCATATACAATGAATGCTATAAGATATTTACACCTCTTTTAACATTTTGGTATCCTGCCATGTTCTTTTGTTGTATTACTTATTTAAATTTACAACTATTTACCCTAACAAAAATTATTGATATAATTTTGGCAAAAAAAATTTAGACTTATCCATATTTATGAAGCGTATCTAGGCCATATAGTATTTTTTAAAATGTAAACTCCCACTACCTAAAGATAAATTATAAGAGCTATAAGTATATTTTGAATCAAACTTTATAATTGATATAAAGTTATATCTTTACTGCAACAAGATAAGAGAAGCTTTCTAAAAAAGGTGACGTTATATGAGAAACCCCAGGCTTATATTTAGATAGTCAATCACCTACAATAACCTATAGTTTACAGGACACCGCCTTCTAATGGTCTATAATAGAACCCACATGAAAACAGGTAAAAGAAATATTTATTAGGAAATATAGTTCCATCCCCAATACTTGGAACTGAACTGGTATTACTTATAACCAGGCTTTTCACATCAGGGTGCTAGTAGCTGGAAAAGATTAAAAATGGTTTAAGTATAATATGTTTCCTTCATATATTTTTAGTTTGGGTCCCTGGAAATAAGGGCAATTAGAAAAGCAACATAGAGGTTTTCAGGCTAATCTATTTTGGGGCTTAGTTCAAAGAATAACTTCTGATGAAAAAATTTTCAATGCTTGCATAAAATTCCATATTCAAGCGTCTGTTAAAATTGTTATTAAAATATAGATATCATCATTGGTTGTGAATTGCGTGGTGGTTTAAATATGAGTGATAGTTATTCTTTGTCAAGAGAGCCTCTATAGCTCACCAAATGTTGAAGTCAAGCTGTTAATACTATACTAATCTTGTAGGGATTAAATATTTGATATAATATAGAGGGCGATGCTTAGGTTTCAGTTACCATGAGAGGCGAAAGCCCAGTGATCTGAACTGAGTCGTATCTAGAAACCCTATATGAGGCCAGAAGTCTGGACAGGGCTAGAGTACATGATTTATACTTAACTAAAATAATCATAATATTGAAAAAAAGGTTTTATTGGGGAAGATTCTTAATGAAGATTTCTTTAGAAATCAATGTTATTAAGAATTTGGTTTTAGAGAATAGGGCCTAACCCTATATCAGGGCTACTAGTGGCATTGGGGATGCAGACTGACTAGTTTTTTGTTTTAAGCTGACAGAGCTTGGATAATGCCATTATGAGCTGTGTAGTGTTTAATATAGGTTTTTCAATGTTGCTATTTTCAACAAATTATACTGAATTTATTAATAATGTTAGTAGTCTTATGATCAAGATTTAGATTAACTATTTATGTAAAATTTCCATCCTCATTTGTCATACACTTGCTTACCATGGAGGAAGTGTTAAATTGCATGAAATGGTAAGTAATTAATCCCTGTACATAAATTTGGCATCTTTCTTCAAACCATCTCTGGTTGATGGTATAGTTTAGTTGAGTATTTGGGTCAACTATTTAATTTAGTTCTAGATTTAACATTCTTCACACCTTTCAATCCTTGCTTTATGTCATGATTCATGACATGACCCTCCACTCTTTTAGGGAACCACCCCTTTATTGGTACTAACAAGGAGGAAACTCTTATGAAGGGGGGTAATTCCATAGCAGCTATGGTAAAGTTGAATTAGGATCAGACACTTGGGGTAAACGCTCATATAAAGCATTGATTAACTCTCAATCATGAGATCAGTTGCAAAAATGAACATAACTATCGTCTGCAGTGTCAAAACATTTCCAAGCCATGAGGTAGTCAAACAAAAACTTTACCTGATGGGACGCCACATTTTCATATATTTTTTGAGTAAATATTCCTCCACTAGGTATAACTCTGTTTTCAGAAAGGGGCCCCAAAGAGGCTCAGCCAAACTCATGGAAGATAGTAAATTTATATAAAAGATTTAGGAGGGATAATCAACTGGTATAAGGTTTGATCCCCTTTTCTAGTGATTTTATGTTGGCCTATCCGCTTGGGCACCAGCTTCATAAATCATTAATTGGTGAAGTTTTTTTAGAATTTAACATTATTAGGTCTCCAATCTTATATTCTAGTCCCAATTTTTTTCTTACCGTTGGCATTCTCCTTATAGGACTTTATTGCAGAGTCAAATTTGGTTGGTACTACCTTGTGTAATTTCTTGATGGACTTTGCAAAGTACACCACAGCTACACCGTTGACCACAACTGGGTTCCATGTTATTTAAAAGTTGAACATTAGTTGTCAAATAAGAGTGAGAAACCAAACTGAGGATAGCTTAGCTTTATTGTAGCTGATTTGAGAAATTGGTAGGAGGGGATTTTCATATGAATAATTAGCAGTGGTATAGCATCTCAAGTTTGTCTCAAGAAATGGTTCTCTCTCAATCTGGCCATAAGTTTTGAGGCTAAAGGCAAAAGAAAAATTATGAATGAATATGTAGTTTTTTCTATAACATTCCCAGAATATAAAGTAAACTGTGACCCACAGATACTGATGATCTCTTGGGTAAAGTTTTTGGGCTGTAAAAACTTGTGATAAAGTTCTTTACCACTTGAGAAGATTTAACCGTTACTTAATATAATATGAAGTAGAAAGACTGGGTAAACCTATCTTCAATCACCATTATAATGCTGTCCATCTGAGAGTGGCAGCTTCACAATAAGCTCAAATGAAAGAGATGACCAGGAGACTACTGCCTTGTAGTGAAACAAAAACTTGTAAGGGGATGATGATTTAGCTTCAACTTATTTCAAACCAACCACTACTTAGTGTAAAGAGCCACCTTAATTGAAATTCCTTTCCATCTATAAGTTTTTTGGATAAGCTCTAGGAGTTTTGCTTTGCCTGGATGCCCATAGTAACTATATCAAAGTGCCATTTGATAAGCTCAAGTCTCAAGAAACTAGCGGGAACCCATATGTGCCATTGAAACAATACTATTTTATCCTTCACGTGATATCTCTTCAAGGGGTCCTCTTAGTTCTGATTCCATTTTACCAGTATTTTGTATATTCAGAAGATAATGATTGTGCCAAAATGAATTTTAACATACCGTACTCCCCCAGATTCACTATGGAAGAACGAACAGGTGCTCTGTGGTAGATGTGAGGTGGTTTGATGCAATATAGAAAGGGTGAATGACCAGTTAGATGTTAAAACTCTATTTCTTTTGGGGTCAGGGCTAAGGCCAGGTTGTTATTAAAAAATCTAACGATCAATTATTATTGCCTTTTATGAACTCACTTAATAACACAAACTAAGTAAGGATTAATTCCATCAGGTTTAACTTGGTATGAGTACATGAGTAGCGCAAAAATAAATAGTGCCTGATGATCCATATGGACCAGAAAGGCTGAGGTGAACTGTGGAAATATTACCATTAATTAGATAGAGCTTCCAGTAATTCTAGGAGCTCCTTGTCATTTAAAGTATAGTTTAACCCCATAAGGAGCATTTGCGCGAAAAATACCCTGCTGTATGCTCAACCCTAACTGCAACTTCTTGTAGAAGAGTAGAAGCAATGGTAGAATTTAAGCACCGGTGGCAACTATAAATTCTTTGTCTGATTCATTGTGATTTATAGATGTATAAGTAAGTCAAGGTGCACTTCATGGCCTGGAAAGTGCAAATAAGTTCAGGGGACTATTGCATTACTTTGTGCCAACTTGCTAATATAAGGTCGTGGCAACCTCTGACCTATTTTGGGTTGAGCTTCCTGAGGAAGGTACATGTCCCTAAAAAGCTCCCCTGTTTTTATGGAGTGTTATAATTTTAAACAGAATCGCTGGGATCCATTGGGTTATTCGCACAGGTTGACCCACTGAGCAACGTATGGACAATGTGGGAATTGTCAGTCCTTCAGACACACTTGAAAATATACTTAAGATAGGAGCAATTGCCCCAACTGAATCTTTTATTTATTTTTTAAAAGTACAGCTATCTTTTGCTGTCCCATTTCTTCTTCACTATAAACAACCTACCTCCTCTCAATCGTCCATTTTGCTTATATATGTCAGCTTCAGGCGATACTATTTCTCATTGCTTGGGTTATTCTATTCCGCCAATTCTCCTCAAATTTGGCTTGTTATTACTAATCCTCAGTCACCCTATTTGTAGGTGATTTACTTTGTATTTGTCAAATGTTGACATCGCCTTATCGCCTTATCACCTTATATAGAGGCGATCCACTGAACTCATTACATCCAATAAAGACCCATTATATCCCAATATCGCCTCATCTTGAGGCACTCAAATAATCATAACTAATACTATGTTTGGCAGATCCCGCCCAGATATCCCACGCTTATCGTCCAGTCATAATAAAATCGCGACATTACCCTCTCCTTGACTGGATGATAAGATCCTGTTGTTTTTTAAGGTCGGAGGAACTTTGCATGTACATAGTTAATAATCTGACCACTTGTAGGATCCTTGGTAGTATACAAATCAACTCCAGTTTTCTCTATTACTTCAAATGGACTGGCCCAAATACTAGCCAGCTTGTGCTTCCACCTGAATCCATGCTTATCGTGAAAGAGAACCAATTTGCCTTCCTTGAATGGCGCCAACACACTATGATGTGCCTGATCAGCGGCCAGATTCCTAATCTTCTTGGCCAAGCTGAAGGAACATGCTTTGGTTTGTAGTTTGATCGGAATGTTTGCAAGGTTAGTCAAAATAGTGGTGAGGTTCTAGTCCACCAGTGTCTTCTACACACGCATAGTGCAACGCCAGAAGAGCTGGGTGTCAGCCGTATAGTAATTGGAAGGGGCTCTTTCCCGTGGAGGAATGGTAACTAATGTTATAAGTGAACATGGCAGTGGAAAGGAAAGAGCTCTAATTGGAAGGGCGATCTGTTACTAATTTTGTAGTATGTTCACCAGAGTTCCATTCACCAATTTGACCATTCCATTGGAATCGGTGTGGTATGGGGTCATCAGAACCCCGCGGATTCCCATAAGCTCATTTAGCTTGGGGAGGATGTGTGAGGTGAAGTTGGTGCCATTATCAGTGAGAATAAACTGAGGGCAGCCATGCTGCTGAATAATGCATTCCAACACAAATTGAGCCACTGTAACTGCCCCCAAGTCTCATATTGCCCTTGCTTCAACCCACTTGGTCAAGTAGTCAATAGCCACTAGAGTGTACTTACAATGATTGGCTCCTGTTGGCAAGGGGCTGACAACATCGAGGGAGACCGTGTGCCAAGCAAAATGTGGTTTCACTAACTGATATGATGTCATATGGTGGAATGGCTTCTCCACTTGGCACTGATGGCAACAGGAAATAGTTTTGAGCATATCGAGACTCATACTTTACCAATAATATTGTGGGTGTAACAACTCCATAGTCTTATGCACTCCACCATGCCCAACTGCTCTGTGAGTGCTCATAATGATTCTCAGTCATGCTGAGGGGCGCGGGAAATTCACCATAGAATCGCCAATTTATTTGTACAGTTCTCCATTCCATTGAAAGGTATTCGTGCGCATTTCATTTAACACTTTGATCACTTGGGGCAGTTCATCGTCATATTTTCCGCTGAGCATCTTATCATACATCACGTCGCTGAGGTCTGCTGTCACCGCAATAGTCAGTAATTGAGATAAATAGTCAGTGTTCTGATGGTTCACTCCTGGCCAATGAAGTATCTCAAAATCATAAGCCTGTAACTTGAGAGCCCATTGAGCCAACCGTCCTTCTGGTTCTTTGAGGTTCTGTAACCAGCGTAATGATGCGTGATTGGTTACAACTTTAAACTTTACCCCATGCAGATAGACTCCAAATTGTCAATATGTGTAGATCACTGCTAAGCACTCTCGCTCAGTCACAGTATAATTATGCTCATGACGATTCTGACTATGACTGCAGAACGCAACAGGATGTTCTTTTCCTTATTGTCTTTCTGAGAAAGTACTTCCCCAACAGCAGAAAGGGATTCATCCATATGAACGATAAACTCCTGGTCAAAGTTTAGATATTGCAACACCGTTGCACTGCATAACGCCGTATGAAGTGCATCAAAGCAGATTGACGACGTTCCATCCATTCAAACACAGCGTCTTTCTTTAACAACTCAAATAACGGCCCCCCATTACAACTAAGATTAGGGATAAAATTATGATAGTAACCAACCATTCCCAGAAATACCTGTATGTTGCGCTTACTAGTGGGAGTATTCATTTGGTTGATGGCCTCCACCTTAGCCGGTTGTGGCTGCAGCCCAGTTGAGTCTACCACAAACCTCAGGTATTACAGCTGATATTTGAAAAAGTTACACTTCCGAGGTTTAATTTTAATGTTCACCTCAGCCAGCCAGCGTAATACTGCTTCAAGTGTTCAAGGTGCTCCAAAAAGATTCGAGAGAAAACATTAATATCATTGAGGTATACTAGGATGCATGACAGTTTCAGGTCACCAAGAATAGTGTCCATAGCACGCTGAAACGTAGCTGGGGCGTTTCACAGTCCTTGAGGCATATGTGTTGGTTGAAAAAGGCCTTTAGAGGTGATCACAGCGCATTTTTCTGTTCTGCCAAGGGTAACTTGATTTTACAGTAGCCTGATATTAAGCCCATCGCAGAAATGTAGCAAGCACCCCCTAATCAGTCAAGAGCATCATCAATTCTGGGCAAGGGATATGAATCCTTTTTTTTAATACCGTTGAGCTTCCAATAGTCTATTACTACACGGCTGGTGCTGTCCTTCTTATTTATAATTAAAACAGGCGAAGCCCATGGACTCTTGGATGGTCCAAGCATCCCTTGTTGTAATAACTTGTCAATTTTCTCAGTAACCACGCCTTCCACTGCCCAAGAATGGCGGATCAGCCGAGACTTTATCAGAGGATGATCACCTGTGTCCAATTGATGGACCAACCCCAAGCACACCCTAAATCATGATTGTCAACAGCGAATATCCCCTTGTATTTCTGAAATAAAGCTATTGCTTGGTCTTTTTGCTCATCTTATAATTCTGTTAAATTACTTCATGGTACCACTGTTAGTACATCAGCCAATGTTTTGAGCAGTAGACCAAATTCATCCAATGATACAAAATCATGAACCTGACAGACCTCATCTATGGGAATCAAATGTAGATACGCTACAGTTTGGTGGTGGCATATTTGCACCGGTTCACTCTGCAGATTTGCTAACAAAACCTTAATCTCCCCATGTCCTGGAAGTATAATTCCTGAAGCCACGTGCAGCTCAAACCATGTTTGATGATAGAGCCCAATAACTTCCCCATATAACCCAATTGGCACTTCCACCTCTAACCCAGTATTCACTAAGACTTGATGGCCGGAAGGGATAGATATGTGTCCTGCCACTCAAAGAGGTATCCCTTGATATTCATAAATCTGCTGGGGGAAGGCCCAAGTTTTGCGCTTTAGTTGATGGTAGTGAACAGGACATACCCCATCACTATAGGCAAGGTTGATATGGCTCATATGCACCGGATCCTTTGATACTCCACTAGTAGTAAAGTAAATTGGGATCCGCTGACCCAGAATGACGAGGGTCTCCTCCATCATATCAACAACAGCCCTTAAACAATTCAGGAAAGTGGTCCCAATTAAAAGGTCATAGTTTTTATTTGGTAACATAATTGCTGGAGCCACAACAACAATGGACTCAAAGTGCAGAGGTAGCGCACTATAAGCTCCCTCAGAGATAGTGCTTACAGATCCAGTAGTTCCGTAAACCATATGATGGTCCACATCAGGTTTCAACGTCAATTTTTACATTAACTTAGTGGAAACTATGTTGACTGGAGAACCAGTATCTATTATAGCATGAACTCTATTTTTTAGTACTAGATGGTCCCCATGAACTCTATTTTTTATTACAAAAATATCACAGTATGTACACTCAGAATAAGAAGAATATTGACTGTTTAATATGTGAATATTTACAGGCCCTCTTTTCCCAAAGAAATTCATAATTTCCTCTCCAACTTGGGGGTATTCTCTGACAATGGCATCTACCGGAAGGGCGACATTCACTCCTTTCAGAGTTGGTACATCCACAGCAGAATCAAGTTGGTCCGAGGAAGCTTGATCAAGCATTTGACAGGCATAAAGCTTCAGTTGTTTGAGGGGCTCTTCTTCTGCCGCCGCCTTATCTTGAGCTCAGGTTATTATGCTTACTCCTCCAATTGGCTGCTGGTATAAAAATTCCATCATTGTACTGAGGAACTTTTGCATAGTATAAAACTAATGATTCAGGGACATTTTGAGTGGGTATCGCAGAGGTAGAGGGTCCTGTCTCTACTCCGCTCCATCTTTTCCCCGGTAGTATTGGTCTTGTTGTACATAATTCACATGGCAATTATGGCAGAATTTTGCCAAATGAACAGGGCAACTGCATTTGTAGCAGTTAACCCCATAAAAACTACATCTTGGGTTATCATAAGTGGGTCCAGACTGAAAAGGTTGGGGTCATTATGTATACCCAGTTCCAGGTCAGTAAGTTGATTGTTGACAGTCGGCATAATTAGGTCCATGTCAATAACTAGGTTGCTGGCGGATGTCATGGCCAGCCCATTGACGCTGATCAAACTGTTGATTATAACTCAGCCAAGGATGAGGCGCAAAGTTATAGTAAGGCTGAGGATTACTAATTGGAGCTGGAGGCGGACAATAGTTTCTCCTGAATAAGAGGGTGCTGTGGCAGCAGTAGTCTTACAATCTAAATTTGGCGGCGAAACGTTGGGGGATACCTGACATAAAAACTGTACAATCTTATGTAGAGGTACATCATTAGCCAGAAGCAGTGAAATAACATTAGAAAGTTCATGATATGGCTTCACTGTGGCAGACATGACAATGCACACGTCGGCTTTTGCTAAGTACCCAGCTCCAATCAGTACATGGG
The DNA here is from genome assembly GCA_022478985.1 of Massospora cicadina. Taxonomy (NCBI): domain Eukaryota; kingdom Fungi; phylum Entomophthoromycota; class Entomophthoromycetes; order Entomophthorales; family Entomophthoraceae; genus Massospora; species Massospora cicadina. The sequence goes on along the minus strand of JAKSZP010014626.1, from coordinate 2,666 downwards.
CTTCTGTTGTGAATTGATCAGCGAACTCTATGAGAGTCTCATTTTGATGGAATCTTATTGTTAAGAATTCCGCTTTCCACTGCAACATTTTTGAGTTTCTCCCAAACAAGTGGAGTACAGTGTTCTTTATGTCCTTGTAGGTGACAGAACTACTTGGGAGGTAACAGGTGACCTGATTGGCGCTTCCTACACCCAGGGCAGATATTAACAACTTAGCCTTCTGTTTATCAGAGGCTCCTTCCACTGCAAACTCAAACTGTTTAAAGAACCCATGAATGTTTCCATTGTGGTCAAACGGGGGTATCTTTTCATTATTAACTTCCTTCTCTCATTTGTGGTTTTGGGCCCATACTGAGGAACAGAACGAGACCCAAAAGCAGATTCTTGATGAGGAGTGGGATTGGTGGAAGTTGGGATATTTTTTGCTTCAGAGGCAGCATGACCTTTGGTCACAAGTAGTACCACCATTACTTGATGTAAGTGTTGTTCTGACTCATATGAATATCTGGTGCTATCATCTTGAGTGTAGTAGCTTTGACCAGCGCTGTTTTCTCCTATGTATGATGCCTCTTCTTGATAGTCATCGTTGTACCAGCGAGACAACTGAGAAGGAGTGTTTAATCTTTGTTTTGCATATTGCAGCCGCTGGGTGGTATCATTCAGTCAATTGGCAAGTTCTTTGTTTTGTAGTCCCAAGATTTGCATTTGACTAAATGTACTATCAAGTTGGTTCATGACCACATTGCGTTCTTGAAAGAGTTCATCTTGGTTTTTGAGTACCGCGTCCAAGGTGACTTTAAGTTCCTCATATCCAGCTGATGCGGTGTTTCAGGAAGACTCCCCAATGACACAGCTTGAGTAAGGCATTGCTGGTGACTGGAGTTCCGGAATGTTAGGTAGTTGATCAATGGGCCCCCTGTAGTGAGCACCACTGTTATAACTTTGAACGGTATCACTGGGATCAATCAGGTTATTTGCACAGGTTGAATTCACTGAGCAACGGATGGATAATGTGGGGATCATCAGTCCTTCAGACACACTTGAAAATATACTTAAAATAGGAGCAATTGCCCCAACTGTTTTTTATTTGTTTTTTATAAATAAAGCTATCTTTTGCTGTCCCATTTCTTATTCACTATAAACAACCTACCTCCTCTCAATCGCCCATTTTGCTTATATATGTTAGCTTCAGGCGATACTATTTTTAATTGCTTGGGTTATTCTATTCCGCTGATTCTCCTCAAATTTGGCTTGTTGTTCTTAATCCTTTGTCGCCCTATTTGTAGGCGATTTACTTTGTATTTTTCAAATGTTGACATCGCCTTATATTGAGGTGATTCAAAAAACTTATTACATCCAATAAAGACCTGTTATATCACAATATCGCCTCATCTCAAAGCACTAGAATAATCATAACTGATACTATGTTTGGCAGATCCTGCTTGGCTATCCCATGATTATCATCCAGTCATATCAAAATTGCAACATTGAGGTTAGCATTAGCCAGTCCTGTATGACCTTCTCCTTTTCCAGGGTGATCATGTGGCTCTTGTCAAAAACAATGTTGCCCAAAAAGGTGACATGTGACATAAAAAACTCACATTGGCACATTTCTAACATTAAGCTCTCCAAAAGTTTTAGTGCTCAACAACTTGCCACCAGTAGGAAAAAGGAGCTCATGGTTTGGGTTAAAAACCAAGATATCATCCATTTAGGCCATGGAAAAAACCCCTAACAATTATCTCAATGCTGCATTAATATGAAGTTGTAAGGTAGCAGAAGTATTCTTAAGGCTGAAAGGCATGACCAAATATTGGTAAAATCTATATCTAATGCAAAAGAGTAAGCCATTACTGCCCCTATTATTCAGATTTTATTAAAGGCATAAAAGCAGACCAGATTGGTGAATACTTTGGCCTTTTTAAAATATTTGGAAATTCATGATTTCATGTGAATGAGATGCAGATTGGTTATGCTGACTGTTTGAGTTTTGTGATCAATACAGGGTTAAAGGGTACATCCGCTTTTTTTACAAATAGGGGTAGTGAACACGAAAATATTATTCATCATGAAATAAAACCATGTCTTCTTTTTTCTTGACATGAACATCTAGCGCTTCTTCTTCACTCTGTTCTAAAGGTATATCATAGAAGAAATTTAAAGCAAGTCCACTGTCAGATTGAAATCAAAGTAAAACTCAGAATAATCTAAAAACGCATTTGTTGTAGCCACAATAAAGATTAAATCTAATCCCTTTAAATATGGAGGCAAATGCAATTTCTGAATTAGATTTTGAGGATATTGAGTATGAGTTTATGCACATGCGTCCAGTCTGGTAAGTCATTTAGTTCATTCTTAGACATCATAAATACTATTTTCTCACCACCATTAAGAGCTAGGGTCAACGATTAGCCTTTAGTAAGTTTATAATTAACTTATGTTACCAGTATAGTCTTAAACTAGTTTATACAGCATATTTTCTACCACAAGAAAGTTCTCAATTAGTTAATCCTCTCCAACTTGAGAATTTACAAAACCAGAAATTTTCAAAGGTTTAATATCATGTGAAGCACCATCTTAGATCACACCATTAGAAAGTAGTTTAGATCCTAGTAATTAGTTAGATTATTAAGCAATGAAACTCTTAAAGTATCCAGTATTTATTA